>JAUELC010281069.1:0-10024 GCA_031471745.1 Cryptochiton stelleri
AAGCTTCAACAAAGTTTTAGTTTTAAAGTTATGGCCTGGACAAGATATTAGCATTTTGGGCTATGGTGACCTTGACCTTGGACCAATGACCGTGGGTATATGTCATGACACTCCCCCAAGACATAAGGAACATTTGTGCAAAAAATAACCTTCAGCAAAGTTTTTGTTTTAAAGTTATAAGCCTGACAAGGTGATGCGGACAAAGGGACGGACAATGCCATAACATAATACGTCCGCTTTCTTCGAAAGGGGGCTTATAAAAAAAAACAGATTCTGTGGACAATGTTCAATGAAAAAAGAATAATTGAATCTTAACATTTGATTTTGTTTGCAATTTATGTCGGGAATGCAACATCAGTGTACTGGAAATGTTATTGCCTCAGTGTTATAGTGAGCTCTGGTCTTTCTAACCTGTGAGTAAATACACCCTACAGGGTCTAAGGCTGGCTGACGTTCTTGATGTTTTTATGGACACTTCATTTAAAGTGCTCTTTCTCAGCAGTCTGAGTGGAATCGCATGAAACTTGACTGGACCATAGTAGAGATCAAACCATAGACACGACGAGCTTCTCTGTGTTGTTTTCTGTTTTCGGGGTATGTCTCAATTCTCAACCTTGTTTAAGTACGAAAATCTAATTGCAAAGAGCATTTGTCTGTTGTGCTACAAATCTTCAATTCTCCTACATTAAACTCTACTTATATCAAACAAAGTTAACACTGACTTCAGCGAGGTATGTTTAACAAGGTTTTGGTCTATGTTTTTCATGATTGACCAATTGTATATTGGGAAGTTTTCACCTACGACAGACTACAATTATCTTCATGAAAAAAAGATAAAGACATAACTGATATTTATTATCAAATGACCACAAACAACATTGAAAATCACCTGATGTCAGAAACCTGCATGTTGACAATGTTGGTGATAAAATTATCCTTCATTATAACTCCACGAATTGTCCGCCATTCTGATATGTTCTCCCCCAGTAACAGACAGATACCCTCGAGGGCTAGCTTAACTACTGGGGGTGGGTTACTCATGGTACGAACCTCCACCAAGTGCTGCTTCTTGATAGATTTCACAGCTAGGAAACATTAACAAGGTTGGTGGGTAAGAAGAGAGATTATATCAAATTAACAGACTAAAGCAGTTAGTCGATATAACATAACAAAAGAATGTTCGCAAAGAAACCAAAGCCAAGCAAAAACGAACAAAATAACAAAATATATTTAAAATAAAATAGCAACAAAAAAATCCCGAAATGAGAGCATTAAAAAAAGAGACGGAAATAAAAATGTTAGACATTGATAACATGATAAATGAAATAATGTGAGGTAAAAGCACACTAAAACACAGCGATTTTTTCCCACAACCTGCAGCCACTTACGTCACATCATCAGTTCTGAAATTGACAATCGTTGATATAAAGTTGTCTCTCATAATAGTTCCTCTCAATGCTCTCCAATCAAGGTCGCCCTCCCCGAGTAACACACATATCGACTCAATGGCCATTTTTACAGCACTTGGTGGGTTGGCCAAAGACCTTACCTCTACCAAATGCTGTTTCTTTATGGATTTCACAGCTAGGAGATAAAACACAAGTACACACATAAAACACCACAACAGATTACAACAAAAATCACTAATCAGGAAAATAGACGTAATTATAATGAAATAAAATCATGCAAGAAAATATATTTTAAGAGCTTCAGCTGAAATGTAAACACTAGAAAAAAGATAGATAAAACCAAAAGTACAATTTTCAGAATTGAGATAATAAAATTATATAAGAAATATAGCATCACATTTACACAAATTTAAATTCTTAAAAATACAATTGAAAACATCATTGTTTTATGCTATTCTAAAGATTATTTCACTTACATGTATATGAAGGCGGTTTTATGATTTGACAGTCACCATAATATATATATATATTCAGTTATTTGGTTAAGTGCTTTCAGTTTTCAAATTATGTGTTTTAAAATAAATTAAAATCTAATATAAAACTTTGAAATTCAATAGCTGTTTTATTTACTTGCTTGTACTTCTCATTTCATCTGTAATATGTGCCAGTGTATGTGGAAAATGAGTAAAGCTAAAGTCAATGGAAATCCACTTGACTCTGGACACATGTATAACATGATCAAACAGCACAGAATTTAGATCATGAATCCCTAATGACAGATACTCCTAATTCAAGCTTTGGCAGAATTTTATTCATTGGACATTTGACAAAATGAATTAGCACAATAATACGGTTGAACTATTCTAGAACAATCCATTGGCTGTGGCACGTGAGTGGCAGCACGTCAACTTTTACAAGTGTACAGAGTATTAGACATACCATTTTGAGCCTCAATGACAGCAGGTTCTACCCCGGCTAGATCTTCTCTTACATCTGTCTCTTTCTCCCCAATCACCTTGGTCTGTTCAATGAGAGCCACCTGAATCTCCTGTGAGGTCACCTTCTTCCTCTCAGCCTCCTGCTGGTCTTTCACCTAATGACAAAGGGAAATAATCAAATAAAACAGGACATCATGTAATTATATTGTTATGTTTACAGTAATAACTAAACCTTGATAAAACTAATTGTTCCTATGGTCATGCTATTGGTGAGCATACTCACAGAATTACATATGCAAACGCATAAGTTTCATTAAAAAAAAGACAGTGTATAATATTTACTTGTTTGTTTGATTGGGGTTTCATGCCGTACTTAAGGTTATTTCACTTTTATGACGGCGTGCCAGCCCAATATGTGAAGGAAACCACCCCCCTACGCCATTGGCAACAAACAATGACAAGATACAAGACAATCACAGGACGCCACAACAGTTTTTGTTGCCCCGAGAGCACCAGGGCAACACGAAGCTCCCTCCAACCGCCCGCGTATAATATTTAATATATAACATACAGAGATGGCAGCTTGCTAGGTGATAAGTGAGAGGTATTTACTTTTGATATTATGAAATACCTATGTCTCCATACACTTAAAACATATATTCCCGTTCTACTGAACATACCATTTGTTTAAGTTTGGCATTAGCAGCAGCATTTTTCTCCTCCAGTTCAATTCTCTTGACAGATAGAGATTTCTGTAGTTCTTCCACTTGTTCCACAGTCTCATGTATCTTCTGCAGACCAACATTGAGATGAAGCTGTTGTTCCTCTAAGTCAGATCTCTTCTCATGATACAGTTTAGCCTGAAAATCACAATAGTATTCCAGAGTTCTATCATGTGTTTATTTACTTACACAGCTATCCGTCTTTTTATGTCTGCATCTACCAATGAAATTCCACCTACCCACTATACATGGGTTTGTGATCAAAGACTGAAATATGCAAACATGGCACTGGTATAGATCAGACAATATAAGCGTTTAACTTACAAAGTGGTTGATGAAGTCCAGGTAATGCCTGGGTGTTATAAACATAGTTCTGCCTCCTCTCTTTGCCACTCGACTGTTAGCCTGGTGCAGTGTTTGATGAACGTACACAAACGCATTGATCACTACATCTCTGTGGGTGGGATTTTTCGGCATGTCATCATGGGCCACATGTAGATAATCTGGGGCAAGATACTGAAAGGACAAAGATGATTATTACCACAATAATAAATAAAAAAAACATAATAAATTATTGTCATTAACACTCATATTGAAACATCCGTTAAACCTGTTCTTTTTTTTTACTTCTATTTCTTTTCTCAAGACAATACGGTCTTTGCATAAAATCAAACAGAATGTACTCATAAATAGCCAATAATAATTCTGCACGTTTTCAATGCTAACACTATGGTAATTCAAACTTGGGTAGACTTACATTTGCTCTTTCCAGATCAATTTTGTTGGTAAATTCTCGGCCGACCTGGAACAGTGCACCTGTTGACCAATCTCCAAACCAGTTCAACACACATCTGAAAATAAGATAGATCATTACTGAGCAAAAAGGATCTTACAGACATCCCCAAAATCCCTGACCATTAACTTGATTAGACTCTCTTTAGATTGAGTTGAAGTAAATATAGTAAATCATAATTGACATGGAAAATGTTATAGATGTGATAAGCTTTATTTTTGGCATTGCTCTTTTCTAAACTTTCAAATGAATTCTATGAAAAACTATACTTTATACGAAAGATGGTTAAAATTTTAAGCAATGGCACTCAGAAAACTCAGCGTCAGCATTAAAAATCAGCCATTTAAACAAATCAGCAGTAAACCAATTATTATTGTACGACTCGATACTCCAAGCATTGACAGTTGTGGATGCCCCGTATAACTTTAACCGTTCTCCTGTACCTGTTGAACAAAGCTGGAGAGGTGGCTGCTCTATCCTTCAGTCCCTGAGAGGATGGGTTCATTGTGAACACAACATGTAAGTTCTTCATTACCTATATTGTAGGATAGAAAAAAATTCTTGTAAATAAAACTATGTATCTATTTAAGTTCTTTATGTATGGGATTTATATTACCATTTCCCATGTTGACATTTTGAATCACATTGTTCCATAGTTATTAGGTTTGTTTCTTTGATTGGGGTTTTACGAAGTACTTAAGGTTATTTCATTCATATGACATCGTGCCAGTTGAATGCGTGAAGGAAACCAGCCCTGAAGCCACTGGCAACAAACAATGACAAGATACAGGAAAAGCATAATACATGGTGCAATAAGATAAAGTTTGCAATGTACAGTGCTGGACGTTATAAAACAGATCTGCTTCGTGTTGCCCCTTAGCTCTGAAAGCACCAGGACAACAGGAAGCTCTGTCCAACCCCCCACTAGTTATAAGAGAAAAAGGAACAGTTAAAACAGAAACATTTGCTTGTTTGTTTGGGTTTTTTTTCATCGTACTTAAGGTTATAAAACAGATAGAAATGTTAAAAAAAATTGAATTTGAAGAAATATTTCATGATACATTCTTGATATATCACACAGTGGAAGCTGTCAGGACAGTGACATTTCTGAAATTCTTGGTATGACCTTAAAGGTATGAACAGACATCCAATTAACTTTGTTGTCATTATCGCTAGAACTGATTGACCATACAGTCAGACAGTTTAAAGACAACCAACAGAACCAGTTAGTTACCTCTTGTGTGAACCATTTGTAAAGTTCTTCCCCTGAGTCTAACATGAGGCCCTCTCTCTGTGAACCCTCCTTACACTGTGTCATCAGAGTGGTGTATTCATCCCCCTCAAACAAACCGGGTACCTCCCCATTAGCCAGCAGAGTGTTCATTCTCTCCAGGAAACTGGAGTCCAGCACATTAGACTCATCCATGATGAATGCTATCTTCTCACTCTGAATCCACAAACAATGTACACATTTAAATTAGTCTGAATTTATTCTCCACAATCCATCGACCCAAGATCCTAAAAGTTTTAAATAAGCACATGCTTGTTTCAGTATCCACTAGACTGTTTAGTTTATTTGGAAAACTTAAAGAGAGTAAGAAGACATTTTGGACAAACTTAGTTTCTTATTTCTATAAGACAAATTAATATAGCTATTGTCTTATTCTTGCAATTAACCCAATCAGTGATCTTGCATAGAGAGAAAAGATATTGTTGTAGTTACATTTATTATTAGGTTAAAAATGTTTAAGATAAGGCTAGCAATGCTTTTTGTGAACTCTGCACTCACCTTACAGCCAGCTCTCCTCAGCACGACCCTTAAGTCCTCATCAAAATCATGAGCTGTGTATTTATTATGGACTTTGATCTGCACCACAGACAAACCATTCACCCAAGCTACAAAGCGGGACAGCGTAGTCTTACCAGCACCGCTCACTCCGATTAGTAACACATGACCTTTAGGCTGACGGAAAATCCTGTCAATTCTCAACACATGGTCGAGCACCTCGTCAAACAATACCAGAGGTACGTCTAACTCTTCTTCATAGAACACCTATTTCAAGAATACAAATAGCATTATTTAGAAACAAACACAGTTCATGTAAGTATTTTTGTTTTATACCGTTAAAATTAAACAATTTAAAGCACTACAGTATACTTTTATTTACAATGTTGTGAGGATTCCTAAGATGTACGATGTTGATACTGATCCACACTTTGACAAACTATATCATACTCTCAAGAACAATATTGGAACTGATTAGCAAATTAATACTTTACATTAAATCAAAGACATTAAATAAGTTATGTACCTTTAACCTGGCTTTGACATACTCTCTCAGTTCCTCTCTGTCTACAGGTGTGTAGTCTTTAGACAGCCAGTTACTGAAGAGAATAGGACGTCCTAGTGCCTCCTGACCATTGATGTTAGTGAAGTGTTTGTGAGCCACTAAATCAATGTTCTTGTCTGTCCATCTTCTCTCCTCATCTTCAACCAACCTAAGGAAAAAGTAATCACAGTTATGTTATATTTATGTCCAATAGTTTCTTTACTCTAACATTTCTGCAAATAATATTAGGGTAAAGAATCAATTTTTTTTCTTCAATTTTGTCAATTTTACAATGGAAGGGTATTTAAAACAAGATAAAATAGCTTTTTTAAAATGAGATCTGAATTGCTTCGAAACACAGTGTTTACCTGTCTTGGAACAGTCGTAGAGCTTCGTGAGCCCAGATCCTAACTAGTCCTTCTACTGAGAGGCTCTCTAGAGGTCGTAATGCCTCACAAATACCTCTAACCCAGCGAGTCATCTCACGGGGACTGTAAATGTAATGTGGCTGCATGTCCTGGGTAAATTTCTCCTTTAAAATGGGAAAGAAGCAGAATTGTCCATTAAAAACAGCGTTGTCATAAATCATTATATTAATATCTTAATGGTAAATATTAGTAAATGTCAAAGTAAAATTCTCAACTGACTTAATTGGACACTTGCTTAAAAATATCAAATTTCAAGACTTTCAGGACTATATACTATCACTTCAGAAAGCCCAAGATATTTGGGTGTTTTTTTCTTTCTTGCGATACTATGCAGGGTAACAAATGTATATTATATTTTCTCTTTCTCTTTTCTTTTGGACAACAGAATTACATACCAATTAACAGTTACATACCTGTGACATGAGATAGAATTCCACCATGGCATTAGTCAGAGGGTCGGCAAAGTTACGCAGACTGGGTACAAGTCTCAACATAGCCCGGTTAAATGTTCCATAAATCATTTTAAGGGAGACCTCACCTGGGTAATCCACATACACCACAGGTACATGGCGGAGGAATCTGAATAGGGAGAGACAAATGAAAAAGCATTACTTGTTACATGTAGTTAGTTACTCAGTTATTTGAACAACCCACAGTGATGGTGGTGATGGATGGGAAGATGTAAAGCAAAAGCTGTTGAGGAAGTTACTGATAACTGTCCTAAGTTAAAGGGATAGGCTCTTCAAAAATACATTCAGCTTAAATGATGAAGTTCTCCAATGTGATTTTAAAAATATATTTAAATATTTTCTGTGATTTATCTGTAAGGAGCAAAATCACTTTCAAAATTACAAAATTATGGATGTCAATTATCCCCATGTTTCATGACTATTTTGCATCCCACAAAATGCTTTAAATTAATCTGTATACAACCCTGACAAAACATTTTATGCCCGTACATATTGGTAAATGTGACCTACAACTGTTTTTATGTGTATAATTGCTGTATTATTATTTATTTGTCTGAATGACGTCATTGGTCCCAAGTGGCATTAACAGCCCACCACACATTTATATTTTTGTATGGCTTTCAAAGGAACAAATAATTACAAACAAATTTGAACTTCACTTTTGGAAACAACACGATATAGTCTATCATTTTCATATTTAAACTGCCTATCCCTTTAAAGGATAAACTCTGAATAACAGTAAATTGTGCAGCCATCAGAAGAATTAAGACCATTTTTTTTTTTTCAATAATTGTTATACATTTCTGAATATAGAGTACATAGAAATGGTTGAAGAACATACACCACACATTTGAACATTTAGCAGGGATCGAAATTCACAAGACTGCCAAAATGTAGCGGAGAAATCTTTAACAGATTTACCCTAAAGTGACCAAAATTTACCTATGTTACAAAATTTACAGCCATCTTACCTGTGAGAAAGTGGCTTTCTGCCAGGGTCAGTAGGAGGGTTACATGCTCCTACAAACTGTATCCTCTCAAACTTCACCCAGGCCTGATCAGAGGTCCGGTAAAATCCACCGTGTTCCATCATCTGACGCAGGAAAGAAATCACACGCTGGGTGCCTAGTTGAGAGGGAAACGGGGGGATTAATTAGTTGGGTGTTTTTTTTTTTCAGGTGAAAATTCATCTCATGCAGTTTTCGGTTAATTTGACAAAACTATTACAAAACAAAATAGATTATAAAAATCTCTTATTTATAGTGCTGCTTAATACATTAACAATTATAACATTCAAGTGTTACACTTATAAAATCTTCAACTATTGATATTTACAAGAGCATTGTTTACTATCAAACTCTACAGTAAATCTAAGACTATTCTAGGTGAATACCATATTTGTCCATATCCGGTAGGTTAATTTCATCACAGAATAGAACGAGCCACTTGTTGAGTTGAACGGGAGCCAGAACAGTTCCATTAGGGGTACGTCTGTATTCACAGTAATGGTCAAAGGTCTTCAATAAAAGCTCAGGTGTGGTGGCACTGGAGAAATTCAATCCTACCACCTGAAAACAGAAATCAAACAATTTTCAGTTAAAAATATTGTAACCTATATAATTGTACTATTTCCACAAAATTTGATTATTCTGGAAACATGAAATGGTATAAACATAGCCAAATAAGTAACAATGTCCATAATTTATTTGTTTCCCCTTCAACTATTACATTTGATAAAAATTTCATCACTTAATAATTAACTTTACTTTAAACCAAAATAAAAAACATAATAAAGTCTTTTTTTAATCAGGAAGGAACATATATATGTTTGTATCATGTCACTACATGTACATTCAATGTTTGGTAGATTCTGAGAAAGTGTATTTCAGTGTTTCCCTTTTCTTACCTCCATATCAGGGAGAGCTCTGAGTGCACTGAATAGGGTCATCGTTTTTCCAGAGCCAGGTGGTCCACAAAGGACAAGGGGTTTATGTTCAGCTAGCCACGTGTAGAGCAGACCCTCGTGACGAACAGTGTCAATTGTTGGGATAACAACATCAGGGGAGGCAACTTTGTGGGTTTCCACCTCCACCTGTGGAACACGATTCTGCCATGGCTGCCACTCTCCGGAGATTGTTGGCTGTAATGGAGTTAAAAACAATAAGGATGTAAAAAAAATTTCGTTTTTTAACAGTTGTATAATGTTCAGAAATTATAAATATTCTCTCTTATACCTATCCATACAAATCCTCAAACGTTTTCATGATTGGTGTTTAAACCATAATATTTGTCTAGTATGATGATGGCAATATATGATGATGTTGTGATAAGACTAAACCAGGCCAGCAATGTGTG
The DNA here is from genome assembly GCA_031471745.1 of Cryptochiton stelleri. NCBI lineage: Eukaryota > Metazoa > Mollusca > Polyplacophora > Chitonida > Mopaliidae > Cryptochiton > Cryptochiton stelleri. The sequence continues at coordinate 9,446 of JAUELC010281069.1, forward strand.
TCATCACAGAAGTAACTAATACCCTCCAAAGACACCACTGCAGACAGGACACCCAACTCCATGGCACCCAAAAACAGATACTCATTCCTGTACATTAGGAACATAAAATTTAACTTCTTTTCTGCTTAGGTATTTTATGTCATACTACATTACCTCAAAGTCAATAATGGGTGCATTGGTAGAGTTTGGCATCGGGATGGTGGTAATACCCTTGATAAAATCTCCCATATCTTGTCTGATCTTCAGTTTACCATCTCCTGACATACTCCAGATCAAGCTGTGAACCAGGTATTTGGTAATGTACTGTTCCACCTGCTCAGGCTGTTGAAAAGAACACAAGATATCACATTTCAATTCTTTTTATCAAGCTGATCCACTGAAAAACACCAGTGGATGGATTTTAAAAATAAATGCCGACAGGAAAAACGGTTGATTGATTGATTGTTGTGTAACGCCACATTCAGCGGTATTTCAGCTACGCTGTGACGTGAACATTTTACAATTTTATATATCATACAGGTTTGTTAATCATTATTGCAATCCTTAGCACCAGAGGCCATACATCAAAAAGAAAATCAA
>JAUELC010281091.1:0-10024 GCA_031471745.1 Cryptochiton stelleri
CTTATATAGTGGATAGGGGGAAAATCATTTTTTTTTTAAAAATGCAGATTTCTTTGATTTTTTTTCATTTTCTCGCTAAGGTATGTGCCAAAAATATAAAAAAAAACATTAACAAAAAAAAATTAAAAAATTTGAATTAGTATCCAACACTGACAAGCCAGGTGACCGTGGGTCCATCCCATTAAATCTCAGTACAGAGCTGCCGACACAAACCATGACACTGTAAATACTCAATTCTTAGGAATCCTTGCTTAACAAATAGACAGTTACCATGCATGTGTTCTTTGCTTCTTTGGTAATGTGATGGGTGGTAGGTGGGAGCAGCATGTGCCCTGGTGCTCTCTGAAGTAAGGGGCAGCAAGAAGCCAATTTGGTGTTGTGTCTTGCACGGTGAATTTGCACACCCTGTCTTCTTACACCCTGTTTTGCGACCTGTGCTTGTTTAGTATCTTGTTATTGTTTGTTGTCAGTTATGTTGAGGGTGGTTTCCTTCACCCATTGGCTGGCATTCCGCCATATGAGTGAAATAACTTTGGATACGGAGTGAAATTTCAGTCGAACAAACAATCTATCCTTGTAATGTTGCAATTTACTCTATACTTGGTTGTTGGCCAGAATTAAGAAACAATCCGTTTGATAAACCTTTTTTAACTAATAGATCTTTGTTATTATATTTTAAGCCCCTCCACCGGTTATACCGACCCCTGTCCTCGAGATTCCGTTAAAAGAATTGGCCAAAGTACTATTTAATGACGTCGACAACCGAATTAAAGAGTCTGGCAGGTAGGTATATGGGTAGCCTATTCTTTGAAGGTCATTTAGAAGTTGCAATACCTAGTAAGAACAAGTCTATCGTAGATTATACATGATAAACAAAACCTGTAATCCATAATAGATTTGTTTTACTTAAGCGTGGATGAATTATAACAAAACTTTTCATAAAAAGCTATTTCCAGTTAATTCAGGAATTAATAGGCTGTTTAAACCGATCAATAATATAACCCATTGATCGATTAAGTTGGCCTTACATCCCTTTGCTTTGAGGATTGTACTTAATCCATTGACTCAAAAACACAAGTAACACGTAACAATAATGAGATAAGTGCATGTTTTAGGGATTGTTTCCATAGCAGCCATATCTTTACTTATTGATATTTTATATTATTATGAGAAACAGTATATGATTTTTGAGAGAGTCTACAATGGCACAGATAATTCGATCAAATGTGAAGAACTAAATACTAGTATGTATGTATACCTACAAACCTAACTGTAAAAGACAATCTTAATCTACATTTCGCTCTTTGCGGGTTTGAGAAGGTCGCCAACATTAGCGTTTCTCTTGCCCCGGCGAGTGAAAAAGTATTTAAAATCGCGACCTTGGCGGGACCAGAACATCGCAGAACAATTGCGATCTCGAGCTTCTCGTCCCCGTGTCTCCACCAAGGTCGCGAATGACCTTTTTTTTTTATCTTGGCGGGGGCGAGAAAGGCGCTTATGTTGGACCCCTCCTAAGATCGAGATTTTAAGAGGTGTTGATGGTGTTCCCGTTCACGGAAAAGATGAGAATATAGAAGGCCGGAATCAACAACTATACAAATCAGCTTCTGTTTTAGTCAGTGTTAATATTTTACATTCATATTCACCGTCGACCACAGACATTTTGTCACAAATCATTCAGAGGGTTCAATTCTTGCATAGATTTGTTCTGACCGCTTGTAGATTAAATAGATTTTGTTTTTACTTTCTGTATTGTTGAACCAATAACATTATATTTTATCTGAATATCTTAGTGTCTATAATAGTTGGAATTTATCGATTGTAAGTTATATATTAACATTGACCTATTGGCAAAAAGAGTTTATCTAGAATAGTAAAAGATTCATCAATTTTAAATTAATCGATATCCCTTTGTCAACGTCATTTGTTTCATGTAACAAAATTTCTTAATTTGTACAATTACTGGTTGTGGTGCTTTTAAACGACTTATACGTTCTTATTTTCTTGTCGGAATGAATCGCAATAAATGTGTGTGCAACATTAGTTAAATTATTGTATGTGTTTTATTTGTTATAGATGGCCTTTAGTTATCGACCCCAGTGAGAACGCGATCACTTTTCTGCGGTACCGGGACACAAACTATGTGAACACGATCGACCCATCTCATCTTGATCCAGAGGTGTTAAGAAAATCGCTGTTGGGAGCTATCTGGTAAGCTGTAGTATTCTTTTTAATCCGTCTCCATCGAGTTGCATGGTTCTGTTTCATTACAACTACTGTCGCATGTTTCACGATGAACCCCAAATAGATGAGTGCACCGCCCTTCGATGTATCACAGCTGTTCGACCACCTCCAACTATGATGTAAATGGATGTATGTTAGCAATGCTAGTTAAACAAACGAGTGTTGGGTCGTGGAGGCTTCGGTTGTGAAGGATTTAAATTACGCTTGGAAGTCTCAAATATATATGTGTATCGTGTGTATCCGGCTTTCTGTAAGGTCTGCGTTCTAAAAGATTAGATAGTTGGTTTTGAACCTTTGATTTGAAAATGAATGATAATCTATGTGATTAGTCATCAAATAGAGCATACCAGCCGCTTGATAAAACAACCTCAATGTAAATGCTAATTTTGTTATGTTATTCTTTTTAAGGTTTGGTAAACCGTTTGTTCTTGATATGGGGGACGCTGACATGCTGAAGACAGTCACAGAAAAACTAGACGAGGTGGAAAAAGGGTTAATGGAGTCAGTGTTTGACAAATCAATACTGAATGAAGAAAGGTGAGTCCAAGGGTTAATCCAGATATATTTAATAAATGTAGAGTAAGAAAACCATGGATAGCCTACATGTCTTTATGGAACTGGGTGGGAGCAGATTTCTGTATCTCTATTGGTCTATCATACATGCAGCCTTAAATAGGAACTGGGAAGATAATCTGGTTCAACAAGGTGCCACTTATGTTGAAGAAACAATAGATATGAATCTGAACATGGAAGTTGGACAGATTTATGTATTCTCCGCCATAGAAAAAAGACCCCAATTGTTTTCAGTTTCTTTGGGTTCAATTCAGAAGCTCCGTCAATCAGTATCTGTGAGAATGATCCTGCAGAATTCCAGAAGGACACAGATGATCAGAAAATCCTTACATGCTCTATATAAGTAATTGAACTATATAGACAAGTCTTTAGCGCTCCTTGTAGAATAGCTTTTATCAGTCTCCTTCTTGTATTTGTTGCCAAAACAGACCTAAAACTAAATAAGCTCCGTTAGTCAATGGTTATCTGGCATATATAAAAGTAGGTTGTAATCTTTCAGAAATGTCTGCGACGCCATACACTACCTTATATAAAAGGACAAAGACATTCAATGATCATCTTAATTCATCGTAAATAAATCACTGGTCCATAAATAGCCAGTGTTTTGTTTTTTTTGACTGCGAGCTACCAATACTTTTATGGAGTGTTTACAATATAAAATGTATATTATTTGTCGGATTTGTTATTTTTAAACTTCCTCAGCTCACTTTCTGCAGACACACTTGTGCAAATTAAAATTTGTGATTTATTATATAGTTTTTGGCAAAATATAAATTTCCCTAACAACATGTTATATCTCCAAATCCCTGTTTAAATTGTCTATCATTGTTATGTAGGGTCATGAAATTGGTCAAGAAAGAAGACGGAGAAGCGTATGATTCTGTTCGTTTGGACGAAACACGTTGGAAGGATTTTAAATTAGTTATAATGACTAAGGCTGAACCACAGCCATCTTTAGCTCAGAGAATGTATATTATAAAAATTGTGTGATAATCTGTTCAGCTTAAAATACATACAACTTAAAATGGGATTATTGATATACCCTGCATGGTAGCCTATAAACCTGAAAATATCGATAACTCTGGCTTGTGAATTGATACGTTCTTTGTGTGTAAAAAACATTGTAAACGTTTGAAACTTTTGACAAAACGTGTAATAAAGAAAAGAAAACACCACGGTTAGAGGTTTGTTACACATAGTTTATTTTCGTTGGCAGTGTTTGCTGTTGACATGCAGATTCTAACTAGACAGAAATAACATGCTTTGAACAAAGTTACCTTTTATGTTTGTTTTGTTTTTATTGCAAAAGAAGGACACTTTAGTAGATTTCACGAAGCTTGGAAGACAAATTCTTATCGCAAATTACGCCATTCAAGGTTAAACTTTCATAAGATGACGTATTGTCGAGAAAAACAAATATTGTACAAAGTTTCAAATAGGGGCCTACCCTAATGTTAAATGTCTAAATCATTTTAAAAAAGGCAAAAAGTGCCATCTGGCATCGATACCTGAGCGCTTTTGGTAACCGGAAGTTGAAACAGTATCACATTGCCTGAATATATATATATATATATAAATATATTTATATACTGTTTAAAACGTATCATACTATTGGCCTATCTGAACTTTTTAAAGCATATCAAAGAGACATGGATAGTTATTTTGAGACAAAATAATGTCTTCCTGAGTCGAAAATATTAAATACATTTTAATCTACCATATGGGATTTACAATTTTATCGTATACAATTCTCTTTCTTTTTAAAAACAGTCATTTTCAAACATGATTTCCTGCAATGATTGTGCGTGATTAAATAATATAATATACGGATAAGGAATAATCACTATATACCTATCGATATAAATACATAATTAAAATAATATCGGTACAGTCCCGGGTTTTAGCCAATATATAGAAACACATGTATGAGTTTGACAGTACATATCGATACATATTGACTAATCACCAGGGGTTCTGTGAATGACTTTACTAATTATTGCAGGTATTGGAATCTACATAGTAGGTACATTAATAAATAAACACACATATTAACTATAACTACCAATTAGATGCTTCCCAAAGCCAAATACAACATCGTAAACAAAGAAAAACATGGAATTCAAAGTTGACACGACTGCTGCTTGCGGTTCGATTTATATTCCAAACCGTCAACTGCAGTACAATCTGAGTACACTTGCTGACATTGGGACCAAGAAAAATGGTCGGTTTTGACAATATTCCGGTATACTCAAGGTTGTTTTGTTAACCAACAAAAATCAAAAAGGGAACTAAGAATGCTAGTCGGTAGGCCTATATCGGGGTTTCTGTACATTTAACAATCGGGCAATCGTGGTCGGTATACTCGGTTTTCTGAGATATGCTGTGGTCGCTTTATACTCAGGTTTCTTTGACTTTCAACTGTCGGTACTCGCAAGTTTCTAGTATATTCCAAAGTCGTTATACTCAGTTTTCTGAAATATTCAAGAGTCGGTAGGCGCTGGTTTCTGAGCTATTCAATGGCTGCTATACTCAGTTTTCTGAAATATTGAGGGGCCGTTACACACAAGAGTCTGTATACTCAGATTTCTGAGTTATTCAGTGGCCCCTATACTCGGGTTTCTGATATATTCAGGGGTCGTTACACACAGGATTGTGGCATATTCAAGAGTATGTGTGCTCGTGTTTCTAGGATATTTTAAGGGTTTGTATACTCATGTTTCTGGTATATTCGCTGGTCGGTATACACAGTCTGACTGTATGAATTGAAGTTTGTTTTAATCATCACGGTCGTCAGCAGTGGATTTGCCGAAGACCTAAATGTGAACAGTGTGCGTAAATTTCTGCATACACTAATTGTATATATAAAACAAGTATTGAAGAAATAATATTACTTATATAAAGGTAATAAATCTGTTACATATAAAATATATAATTTAAAGGCGCAATACCGGAGCCTAGCACCAGATATGACCTACAACTGGGCCTTCCCTAGAGGAGCTTTAGGACCAGAAATGGCCTGGAAACACTCTGGATGAGATTTAGCACCAGAAATGACATATAACCACTCTGGAGGAGATTTAGCAGCAGAAATGCCATAGAACCACTCTGGAGGAGATTTAGCACCGGCAATGCCCTGGAACCACTCTGGATGACGTTTAGCACCAGAAATGACATAGAACCACTGGAGGAGATTTAGTACCAGCAGTGACCTGGAACAAGACTGAGAGCGATTTAGTACCAGAAATGATCTGGGACCACACTGATACCGGTTTAGCACCAGAAATGACCTGGAACAACGCTGGGGAAATTTAACACCAGAAATGACTTGGAGCGACACTGAGTGCGATTCAGCACCAGAAATGATCTGGAACAACGCTGGAGAAGATTTAGCACCAGCAATGACATAGAACCACTCCGGAGGTTGATATTTCCAGACAGCTTGTACACTGGGCTATTCTAAAACTAAATACAAATCGAATTAAATCATTTTTGATGATTTTTAGCGGGACATTTCTGGTATGGCTCTTTACGTCGTCTTCGATATATAGTACATATAACAAAACATTTAGAGATTATTATCATAGCATACTAGGCTTACTAGCCTATATTGTTACCCTCGAATCATTTAAAGGACAGTCTTTTCTTCATATTATATTTTCTACAGAACGGATGTAAAGCACTTAATGTATGATATAAAATAGTACATATTATAATACACATATTACAAACGCGACTGTTATATAAAGCATACATTACAGTATAAGAAATTGTAAATCTGGTGGAACATAAGAATATTATTCAAAAGAAATTTTGTTGAGGCTAACAGTATGAGTATATCCTGGGTCCACCTGTACGTGTACCCAAGACAATATTGGACTTAGAGTACATTATATACCCTTTGTAGAATGCAAAGACTGCAAGACATCGGTTTTATTTGCATGGTGTCATAGACTGTGTTTAAGATTTCATGGTTTCACTGGTATGATGAATGGGCAGTATCAATGATAGAAGAACCCACCCTGACACACCCAGACACCCAACAATTCCTGACAATTTTCCTAAATGTTAAGAGCATTACGGCGAGCTAGAATTGCTGAACCACACTGGTCAGAGTAATATCAGTGTCAATCGACACGCTGAGCCGATGGAGCCACCGTAGCAGGTGTTAATAGGAAATACTCGCCTATAAGAGTTTTAAATGCACATATACGGCAGATAATGCAAAGATAAACAAACGTTGGTTTATTTACATTCATACTTATATAGCCTGTATGAATTCCGTGGACTCGAATAATCTAGCGGGTGTTGGTCTTGCCCATAAAGCGGAGGTTGCTCCCTTTTACCCTGCCCCCCACAACAAGCATTGGTTTGTTTATGTATTGGGGGGAGAGGGGGCTATGTAACGTGCTTCTGATCCTCTTGGCTATTATCCTTCTTCCTGTTATAGCCCATTAGAAACCGGACTAAAAAATTAAGTAACATGTTTTATGTAATTTCTATAAAGTTCACAGTTTCAGAGAAACGGCCAGTGAGGGCAAACGCCATCGGTGAGAGTAGCTTAATTTATAGTGTCCATGGAACAGGCTATATATGTATGAATATACATACATTATAGACAGGATGAACGTGCTTCCATAGCCGAAGGTTTGTCAGATAGACACGAGGATTTGCGCACTGTATAGGAAAACTTATACTCCATGAATATCTAACATTGAGTATTTCCTACTTTTGTAAATATCATTAACTATATCAGTCCTTCGCAGGTGTGAAGTATATTTTAAATTGATTCAGCTAAAAGCAGCAATTTATTTAATTAATTTATCTGATCCTATATTTCTGCCGTAGTCGACCGTAGCGGGTGTTGATAAGTCTGTTGCCCATGAAGCGGAGATTGCCCACTTTAACCCAGGCTCCCACAACAAACGATTCAATTTGACACTCGTTTTGTCCACGGAGAATCTTGAAGTAACCATTTTCACCCCAGTGTACACCCCAACTGTTAGCACAGAGCTGTAGAAAAAGAAAAGAGAAAATTATATCCTGGACCAAATGTATATATGAATGAATGAAAGTGTCCTGAAATGGCCTATTTTTAGTGTAATTTTGACAGTTGGGGATGTGATGAACAATACAGACTTCATGGATGACAACTTCTACATATATTATTTTGTTACAACGCTTCAATCTCATTCCAATCATTTAAAGACATCATTTTCAAGTTAAGTCACTTCAACAAACATATTGGTTGATGTGACTATTACTTTAATTATTGATTATTGTTTAACATCGTGCACAAGGATATTTCACTTATATGACGGCTGTGTACTCCAACAGTAAATAGACACACCAACACAACCATAAAACGTAAAGTGTTTTGCTCTGTTGGAAAAATAATGTTCCGCCAGCGCTAAGAAGAGAGTAGCATGACTAAGATTGAAACATGATTCCCTAAACTAGAGACCACCCATATTCATGGGGCAAGGCTAATGTCGCCACAAAGTTTGCAATCAGCCTTGCCACGCTTAACCCGTTTTGGCGATCAGACAGAGATCAAACTGAAATAGCATAAACGAATAGACCAATCAAATAGCATTTTACATACAGTGTATCGCTTGAATATACTTAACAGCGGACAAAGACACTTCTTCTCGAGCAACGACTCCAATTCTGAGTATTCTTGACTGTCTCTTAGAGAGCGGTGATGTTAAATTTCTGCCTTTAACTAAAAGTTAAATAAAAGTTTCATGTCTTCCACATCTCGGGCCCTCTGGCTAAGGCCAGCATGTTCCGAGCAAAAGCCATGCTGTTTTTCCTTTGCATTTTAGGAACATTAATATTCCAACCGAACAAAACACTTCACATTTGTTTGTTGTGTTAGTGTGTCTATGTACTGTTGGAGCACACTGCCGTCATATAACTAAAACAACCTTAAACTTACCAATCAATTAATCGCCGCCGCATCGGGGCCGCAACCTTTGTCTGGCTGATAACTCCATGCAGCTATGAGAGTTATCTCCTCCTTGTTGCACGAGTAATAAAGTGTAAGCACGGCAAGTGGAGGAATACAGTTTCACGTCTGTACTCCCCTTGTCTCGAGAAGATGGAGGACACCAGTACTTGAAAACGATTTATGGAATGAAATAGGAGAGTCGAACGCAATACATGCAGAGGTTGCCTTCCATAGGAGACTTTGTATTGCCCAGTCCTACTGACCTAAAATTGACTCAGTCTTTCGCCATGTTGCAGGGTTTGTTTAGTTATTCACTTATTTTACGGTATTCTAACTCAGTGTTTCGCCATGTGACAGGTTTTGTTTAGTTATTCACTATATAACGGTATTCTAATTCAGTGTTTCGCCATGTGGCAGGGTTTGTTCAGTTATTCCCTTATATTACGGTATTCTAACTCGGTGTTTCGCCATGTGGCAGGGTTTGTTCAGTTATTCACTTATATTACGGTATTCTAACTCGGTGTTTCGCCATGTGGCAGGGTTTGTGTTCTTTTTCACTTTTATTATGGTAATCTAACACAGTGTTTCGCCATGTGGCAGGGTTTGTGTTCTGTTTCACTTATATTACGGTAATCTATAACTCAGTGTTTTGCCATATGACAGGGTTTGTTTTCTTATTCACTTATATTACGGTATTCTAACTCAGTGTTTCGCAATATGGCAGGGTTTGTTTTTCTTTTTCAATTAAATTACGGTATTCTAACTCAGTGTTTCGCCATGTGGCAGGGTTTTTGTTCTTTTTCAATTATATTACGGTATTCTAACTCAGTGTTTCGTCATATGGCATGGTTTGTTTTCTTATTCACTTACATGACGATTTTCTAACTCAGTATTTCGCCGTACAGGTTTGTGTTTTTATTCACTTATATTACGGTAACTAGAAGAAGAAGAGCACTTGGCCGCGCGTTGTAATCGTACTGAATAAGTGGTGTTTTGGAGCAATCGGGAGGTGGTTATCTCCCCTTGTTTTTGGACCATTCGTTCCTTATTTTGTAGTGCGGAGCCATGTTAGCTTCGCACTACTTAATCATGAAGGGTTGTTACTTATTATGTAGTGTGGAGCCGTGGGGAGCCGCCGCTAGGTGGCGCTAGTAGACGCCGCGCCGCTTTGTGGCAGGATGATAATAATAATAATAATAATAATAATAATAATAATAATAATAATCTTTATTTAATCACGGACACACTATCAGTTAC
>JAUELC010281102.1:0-10023 GCA_031471745.1 Cryptochiton stelleri
CCATTCATTTTTGTTTAACAAGAGTTTGCCCCGACAGTCACACAGTGTCTATTTTTCTAGATAACTGCAGCTCGTTTCCCAATTCTCGCTTTCTTTCAATTGCTTGTAGAATCCGTTTGACACTAAATACTTAAATCATAGGCCAACTGGAAAAAAAAAATGAATAGATTCGACGCAAGGCGTTGGTCATTACTGGGAGATCAATTTTCGTTTTAATGTTAAACGATCGGTAATCGCATTCTTCAGCTGACAGTACTTCAAAAATGAGTTAGCTTTGAAAATGTTTGGGTTCATTTCATCCAGAAAGAAAGCCGTTGTAACATAATATCACAATTCAGGTCAGCTTTCTGAATGTTCGCACCCCCCAGGCGCTACTTTTTTGCAAGATCACAGAGGATGGCGAGGGAGCAGTCAGTTTCTCGGCATTTTAACCGAAAACAATAATTAGATATATCTCTAAATGATTTAGGGATATCACTAAATGAATCCGAGATATCTCTAAATGAATTAGATCTCTAAATGAATTAGAGATATCTCTAAATGATTTAGAGATATCTCTAATTACGACGAATTAGAGATATTTCTTCATAATTAGAGATATCTTTAATTGAATTAGAGATAGCTCTACTTCTGGATTAAAAGATAATTTGGCCGCCCAGAGTGACTTAGTTTGACAGCAGTTTGTTAACCATTGCCGCTTTTCGGGAAGATATGTTTAACGGATGCTAGCGTAATTTTAAAGTTTTACAACGTTACTTGTTTTTAAATTCGGGATAAAACTTTCTTAAATCATTTGTCTTTGAGATCCAACATCAAATTCTTATAATAAGAAAATTATTGTAGATTTCTTCACGCTGTACGTTTATATGTGGTTTAAACAGGTACACGTTTGTGAATAGAGCAAAACATCAGTATTTAGCTGTATTAACAATAAGTTAAGACAATTTAGTTTATTTATTCAATACGCCGGTAAACTCCACTTTATTTCCGCTATGCATGCATCCTTTTTGATGATGAATTTATTAACTTATTTCTTGTACACAACATTTTGCGCCCCAAAAAACCCGTATGGGTAAGATCAAAGCTGTATATACACAGGAAGTGCCATAGAAATGTATCGCAATATTTAGCTTGCAGACTTATGGGGATTTAGCTTGACGGCGAATGCGTATTGTTTGCTGGATAAAGGTTATTAATGGTATATTGACAGGCAGAATTAATATAAGTATTTGATTTCCCTAATTGTTTAATCAAGAGAAGGGAATTTGTATGATACAGCCACCACACTTGTTCAATATATGTATGGTTTGTATTGAGAAAAGAGGAATTCATTATCCAATAGACGTCACACAGTAAATTAGTAAATGGCACATATCAAGTAATTTAATTTTTTAAAAATAGAAAAGTGTACAATAGTATTACAGAGCCTACCATCTTGTCACACATTACCTCAAATGAGATTTTAAGCTTTCCGTCAGTTCAGAGGAAGTTCTTAAGGCTTCAATCTATATTTACATCTCTATAGCCTGGTTGGTTTACCAGCCTGGAGTGTATTTGCAGAAGCTATTGTATTATATAGTTTATACGAAACCGCGGAAGGAACGTGGAGAAGAAAGGACATTTTTAGCCCTCTGGTTACGTCCCTTTAGAAAATTTGTGTTCCAGTGTCAGGATGTTTCGTCACACGTTTGTTATGTAAGGATGTTCCTAATTAGATAGTTAAGCCTGGCCCGGATATAGTAAACCAATGGAAACCAAGCATTGCAAGACAAGTCGACCAATACAGTTAATACAGTCTTGTCTAAATAAAGTAACATTGTAAAGGTAATAAAAAAAGTTTTTTTTTCTCTCTTAAAATAATCACATTTTTTAAGAGTAAATTTTTCTAAAAATTGTCTTTACTGTAAGGGCTAAACAATTTCCCCATGTTCCTTCCACGGTTCCGTAAGTTTACTTTTTCCTTTACGAAAATAAATTAAAAAAAAATATTAACTATTTAATTTTAATATAAAGGGACTGTTGTGAGTTTCTAATTTTAAGTCCATAACCTATTTCATTCTATATTTACATTTCTGTAGCCTGGTTGTTTTACCAGTCTTGACTGTATTTTCAGAAGCTATTGTGGACTAAAGTGAAGACATTGAACTTTTTTATTTCATGGTGTTATATACTTTAATATTTCTTTTAAGAGAATAAATAAAAAAATAACTATTTAATTTTGATATTAAACGAGTGATGCGAGTGTCTCATTTAAAGTCCGTAAACGATTGTTAAATCGGCCCCTGCTTTTCACATTGACCATGTCCGGTTTTTAGGAAAGACTGTCAACGACTTTAGTGCAATAAATGTTTTGTGATTGCTAGTTGTTACAGGGCAGGTAAAACTAGCCAACACAATTGCATTGTCCGTACCTTGTGAATCACACTTTGTGAATGACATGTGATCACAACAGTATACATGTAGGTCCTAAAATAGTTCGCTATTAAATATGGCTGTGTTTATTTTGATTATCGTGACATTGTTGATGGAAATCAGACAGAAAACAGAGAAGATACCTGCACAATCTGTTAACTATCTATCTTACCATTTTTACAGCGATAATGGAAACCATGTATGAATTTCTATCCAGATGTCATTCTATCCCGAATCTATCTGCTTTCAGATAGGCGTTCTTGTCTCATAAAATGTGTTCTTGTCTCATAAAAGGGTTCCTTGTCTCATAACACTGCTCTGCCGCAGTATAAGTGACATAACTAAGATAACGGTGTAAGTAAATGAACATATAAAATATTAACCGAATTCGCCTTAAACACTTTAGAAAGTTGGATATAAACATCAAAGGTCAATACGTTCATGATAGTGGAACAAATAAAGGCACTGAACACAGACTGGACCCTCATGCCCTGCAGCCTATACAAAGTGCTACGATAGAAGTCGTGCACAATATCAGGAATGCTGGAGAATGGGAATCAGTGTATTAGAGGCTAAAGATTATTTGTTTTACTCGGATGAATCTCTTGTAGCGGAAGGGTACTTCGCGATTATGCAGGCACTGCTGATTGGACTATCGCCGTCTTTCGCAATATCAAGGCACATTTTCGTGAGACATTAATGTGAAAATAGCTTTAATATTCAGTTGGAATCGATCTTGTACTCCCTCATGCACACCACTAAAGGCGAGTCTGCTAAAACAATTTAATTGGGAAAGGAAGACACCAGACAGTATAAGAAGTCCCTATTCCATACGCTGTTTATTAACACACGAGACCAAACTGAACACTTCGATTATTGGTAAAGTTAATGAAATGAAGTCGCTGTTCGCCAAGTCGATATATTGCATCCGTCCATATATGATTGGCAGTATCTTCACAAACATATGGAATGAAAGCCCATAAGTTTCAACCTACGCACCGTTTCATACGCGTAGGTATGCGAATACTTCAGCACAATTATGGCAGATACACTAAACGGCATCGAAGGACCAATTGTAGGCCAAATGTAAGGTTTTAACATCCGAATTGCTGGACTTGAAATGGGTACAGTCATTCTAACCAAATACCACAAGAGGAGGTGATAAACGAAAGGGTTCGAGATAGAAATATGCAGGTAATAAAACCATAACTTTTAACAATAAATAACGGTTGGTAGATCCTGTAAATAGCAATTCAAGCGGACATATAAGTCCCACTAACTACGTTAAAATATAACAATATAGGGCAATAAGATCGTATGAAACGCAGAAAAGATGTTGCAGACGTTGTAATTATATAGGCTCAGCCTTTAATAGCGCGTAATTGTTCTATTTCACAGTTCAAAACCAAACGTCTACCAAATTTTCCCACAATGCTGGATTCAATTGCAACCACCTGTAGCATCAAATTGGGGGCGTTATCTGGCCGACTGGGTGGCTGTTTAATGATACAGATTGTCTGGCCTCAAATGGGGCTCACAATCGCAATCACAATACGCAAATCTCAAATATATTTAACTTTCAAATGTATTACTAAGCTTGAGATGGGAACCCTGCTAACAATTGATAACAAATTCATTGACTTCGTGAATGCTAACGTTAATTTACATAAAGTAGCCTAACACCACCTTGACCAAAGAGAAACGATACAGCTCTCAAACTGTAACAGTGGACTATGTGTGACATCATGCACGTGTTATTGCATACATGTCTAAATATATTGCTGTTGAATATAAATGGTTAAATACATATTTGTTGCCACTTAACTCAATAACCGAACATGCTTTTCTATAATTACACACGTCTATACATTTAGTAACGGTAAAACATATAATGCTTTCAAAAGATTTGTCTGAGAGTATGGATATATACATGTAAACTTCTCCACCGATAGATTTGAGAGCAGATATTATAGAATTCATGCAGAACAATTTATATCCGCTACCTGATAAATACATTTAAGTGACTTAGCATTCCGTGGTGTTATTTTATTAAAAGAATAACTACACAACCATGAACGAGTCTCTTAATATAAAATAACCATATGGAGGTTGATACTGTGAGTGGATCCCTTAGACGGTGTCCCTCAGACGAACAGACGGCCAGAAATCCAGTCTATAGTATTTAGAGCGTTGGATAAAGCCATTGATACTTCCTCTGAACGGACTGAAAGCTTAAACGATCATTTGACGTATTGTTTGGCGAGATGGAAGCCGTGTACTACATTAGTCCACTTTTCTATATTTGCACAATTCAATTACTTGACGTGTGTCATTTGTTAATTTATAACATGTGACGTCTGTTGGGTATTCAATTTCTCTTTTCTCAATACAAATGATGAATGTATGTAGGGAGTGTGGTGGCTGTATCATACAAATGCCCTACACTCTTGATTAAACAATTAGGGAAATCAAATACGTCTATTAATTCCGCCTCTCAAAGTACCATAATTGACCATTGACTTGCAGACAATTTCCACAAACTATCCCGCCAAATTCGCCGTTATATGTCCATAGTCGTGCTTTTAACGAGATGAATATTCAGAATCGATATATCTTATTCAATTATATTTCTTTGATAATCAATTGATTTGTTTGATGGTGTTTAACGCCGGGCTTAATTTTATTTCCCTTATATGAGGATAGTGTCTCCATGAAACAGGCCCAGTACTTGTCATCAAATGCTGCATCACTGGGATAGTGATACCGATAACACCTGACCGTATACCCACACAGTCACTGTGTACCGACACTGAGTAAAATCAAGTGTTGTCTGAGCACCAGGCGAGCGATAAACTCTTTTAAGGTCTTAAGACCAATCGGCCCTTGTCCGATCCTACGAGTACCAAATACAACGAGGTCGCTCTAGCCACTGCGCCATTGTGAATGATTATTAGTTTAAGGAAACTAACAATAGGCCGCGCCGTAGTTCACTGGGTAGTGCATTGGCCTTCTGACCCTCCTCCGTTGTACTCACACAGCGGACAAGGTACGAAGGAAGCATGTCGACTCTGGGTATATGAAGGAAGTTCACCTGTGGCTATGGAGATTGCGGGGAGGTTTTACAAGGTTTCCCACCAGGTTTCCACCAAGCACTGGCAATGTTATGTCGTCATAATAAGCGAAATAATATTGGGTATGACCTCAAACACCAATCACATAAATTAATAAAAAATAAATGAACAATAATAACAATGATTAAATGTATCTGACTTACATGTGCAACTTTGTGTGTTTGCTTGGAATGTTTGCGTACTGATGGTTATTTTGCTACAAAACACACCACGGCGACATGAAACTCATCCGTACGGCATCGAAATAATAAATAAACGTTCAACGAATCAACATTATCTCATCATAGATTCTGATCAACTGGGATTAATCTGATTGGGTTAATTTATACACAACTCAAAACGGCCTGGTCACAATGACTGATGGTGTAAGAGGTTTCTAATCGTCGCTGAATCCCCGGCTGGTCTTAGTTTTGTCATCTATTGGTGCCTACTGTCTTTATTCTCTCCAGTCGATTATTCATCTCCCATTCTGTTACCAGAGTTAATGGTTAAACAACTCACAGAAACAGCATTAATGTTATCGTTCCAGTTTATATATACCAGATAGAAATGTATGAAACACTAAAATAAAACAGTTTTTCAGCCTTTTTTAAAATTATTGTAATTGTTTGAGCAGTCCCAGAACAATGCTCCATTTTGAAAGTCATGATATTAGTTTGTATAGCAATGTTAAGCCACAATTAGGATTTATAAAATGTACACAAAAATCTCTCATCTGGTTTATGATTCAGAATTAACACGAATAACTGTTTAATAACCTGACTAAATGAATTGTACTATTAATGCTGAATTTTATTAAGATGATATTGACTTACATGTATATTTGATTCAGAACAAAATGAATTCCGTTGTCTCCATAGATGTACACAACCACTGGCACACACGCTGATAATGCAATGTCAACTAATACCATCCACAGCACGATGAAGACTCCACATTTTTGCTGTAACTGTATTTATGTGTAAATGTTTCAGTCAACACGAATTAACCACTTTATATTGAAAGGAAGCTTAAGTTGAATTTCTGAACAATCAGCTGGGTTAATTCAAAGACAGAATGATGATGGCGTTAATAATAACCAGCACAACAACTCTTAGAAGCATTTGTTTTAAAGTTGAACACGATCTACCCCTTATTGGCCTATGGCCCTTTCCATTCTGTGTCAGCTTTTGTCCTATCAACGAAGGCCTATCTGTTATGCTCAAATCGACGTTCGCTCAATTCCAAAAGTTACCGTGGTCTATATTCGTCTGTGTTTGGAGTTAGAATCACTAACTGTTATCATCGCTATCAGTAGCATAATAATGGATGACAAGGTTGCGTGGTTATGGTAAACCAGTTGGATATATCGAGCATATAATCAACACAGATGAAAAATATTATGTCACAACCGGTCATTTTATAAGTAAAACAAATACATCTCAAGATTTATCTTAGCTTGTCCGAGTCTCGTTTGTCATGGAATAGCAATTTCAATATCAATATTCACTATCATTATTTACAGAGGTACATCACAAATATGCATGCACTGTTGATTGGGAAATTCTCTGTCTCTCGCAATATCAAAACTCATTTTTTTAACATTGGTGGAAAAATTACGATAATATTAATTTGAGTCGATCTTGTAGGCCGCTATCACTAAGGCTAGTCTAGTAAAACAGTTAAAATGTGGAAGTAAGACATCCGTACCCGGTTTAGTAAAGGCATCGACAAAGCTGACAGGTTGTATTATTGGTAAAGTTAATGAAATTAAGTCTTCTGTTCACAAAGTGGATATATCGAATCCGTCTGAATATATGATTGGCGGTATCTTCTCTTGTCACAAACATATGGAATAAAAACCGAGCAGTTTCAGCCCACGCGCCGCTTCCTAGGTACGTGAATACTTTACCACAATTATGACAGATATGTGAAATTGCATAGGTAGTCCAAATTTAGTAGTTATCATCGAATAGCTATCCTTGTGGTGGTTATAGAGATATCCTGATAAAATGTTTGTGGAAAACGAAAGTGTTCGTGGTACAAATTAATACCCACAAATAATAACACTTTGTCATAAAAGACTATCATTAGCATTTTGGACTGAAATATAAGGGCCACATACTAATATAGTGCAATAACACTGTAGACGTTAGAACTAAATAGACTGGGTTTTGCTCAACACGTAATTGCCCTATTTCACAGTTCAGATCAAATCGGCTACCAAATATCCCCACAGGACGGAAGTGGACTGCAACCAGCTGAAGCATCAAATTAGATGCGTTATCTGACCGACCAGGTGCTTATTTAACGATACAGACTGTTTGGCTACAAATGTGTCACACAATCGCATATATATTTTTTTATAAATGAAGAGAGACACATTTGCTTGCCTCCACCGGAAAGCGAACCCCTGGCCCAACACTCTACCGACTGAGCTACGGAGGCTCATGATAGAATGCTTCCCGAATTCTAACCCAGTGAAGACTGCATTTCTCTCTCATCATAAAGCACTGACACAGGGACGCTGAAGTAGCATCTTTTTGATCTAGATATTACTCACAGTTGGTTTTTGCTTGTCCATGTCATTTTATAGCAATAAATAAACTTTGATTAATTACCTTTTAGACTATATTTAGTCAGAGATATTCTTGGGTATATAATCTTTTAAAATTGTGTTTTTCTGTTGTTCAGTTTCCAGAGTTTGATGACATATACTGTAGATATTGTTTCACATATGGACCTGACTGGGTTATCACATCGGTAAGTCCTCTTATAATCCCTGCATACGTAGTTAAACTAAAATAAGGATTGTTAACACACTTTATCACCTTGAATATACATGTATCAGGATTGTGCATTATTCAAAATCACCAGTTATGTTATTTTATAAATTTCTAAAAAGACTTTGTTTAACTTATTATATAAAAACACATGGTAAATGTTGCTATCAGAGTAAAGCTCAAGTCTTATAAGCGGTCGGTTTGGGGAAGCTTTTTGTTGCCCTGGTGCTCTCAGAGCTAAGGGGCAACAAAAAGCTGATCTGTTTTGTGGCGTATAGCAGTGTAAATTTGCATCTTGTATTTGTTATCTTGTCATTGTTTGTTGCCAGTGGTGTTTTTCTTCACCCATTGGGCTGACATGCCGTTATATGAGGGAAATACCCTTAAGTACGGCGCAAAACCCCAATCAAACAAATTCAAGTCTCATAAAGTCAGAGGTAAACGGGCAAACATAAACAGATATCAAAGCAGGGCTAATTGCTATGAGTTTTTCTGAGATCAACAGACCAGATATACTCCATTGAAGATACTAACAGTTTTCAGACTTCTTCTTGCAAATATTTTTCAGGAAAAATGAAAATTCTTGAACAGTTTAGAAACAATTTGAGTCTAGTTAAATCTTCATAAATTGTTTAGGATGTCAGCCTTTTGATAAAACTATTCATTTATTGTTATCAATACTTTGTAAATATTGCTTTTGTTGTTTAAGCTTCAACACATATATGTTTTCACAGTGTAATTCTTTTTACATAAAGAGACTTTCAAACATGCTACTTGCCAAGAAATGATGAATTTGAATGTCATTGTTAAAAGTATTATGACAGGTTTATTTCTGTTTTGTTTTAGGGATTAGAAGAAGGGATGTCACAGATGACGAAAAAAAGTTGTGATGAACGACAGCAGTTTGTGTGGAATTTTCCAATAGATGTCTCCTTCAAAAGCACAAATCCATCAGGCTGTAAGTCCAAATGAACTGTTTATTGGTCTAACCTCTTCTGTTTAAGTGACATAGTTTTTAAATCATAACAGTTGTTGACCAGTGATTCTGAATCTGGACGAAGTATTTCCTCGCACGTTCCCAGCATGTATGTTCACCATACCAGTTTATATTAAACATTTGTAGTTGAAACTCTGATTGAAACAAAATATAGCAAAAGCAAGTAAATCCATACAATTGACAGGTTTAATTTGTTTTGTTTGTTTATGTGTGTTTAAGATCGTACTCATGGGTATTTCACTTTTATACCAGGGTTAACAGGCAGCCATCCACCTGTGTGGTGCATTGATCTTCATGGGGATTCAGCAGTCCAATACACAACCAATTGAGCCACAGTGCGGCCTGGTTTAAAATCGAAGTTTTCTGTTGACTTGACCGGCTTATATTTGATAAAGTTGATATTCTTAAGTTCATCAAGAAGTTTGTTAGGAAATGTTACAAATCTAAAAATTGTCAATTCAATGTTTTTTCCCCATTTTTCTGCAATGTTGATAATTCCATGTTATTTTTGTGGGTGAAAAAAATTGTGACCATCTCCCTCCCCTACTGATTTTATATTTTCAACCACATAACATGATACCAGGGCGGGTCAGTTACGGTATTAACTGACATAGATTCACTTAAAACAATTAATGCCTTAATGGGAGCAAGACAGAATCATCTATTGTTCTTATTTAAACAGATTTGGAAACGTATTAAATTCAAATGATGTCAGTAAATT
>JAUELC010281113.1:0-10023 GCA_031471745.1 Cryptochiton stelleri
AATGACATTATAACACTCATGGAGATTTCATTTCTGGAAATCAAATTCAGCTGCATAATCGGATTAAATGTTCATTTTCCGCTTCATTTGATAAACGCACAATCTGATAAAACGTACTTACACAAAATACAATTTATATGTCAGTCTTAGCCTTATTTTCCTCCAGTTCTCCAAAGAGGTTATACGCTCAGTCAAGAACAACTCGGTGATCTCCATGTCGGGCAAACTAATCACAACTGTTTGATGTGGCTTTGGCAATGAAGCATAAAAGTGGGACACACAGGCGTTTGTATCAACCTGATTTGTTTGGCGTGTTATTTGTACCGTCATTTTGATTTGTTTGTTTGAGGTTTTACGCCATACTTCAGGTAATTTTAGTCATATGACGGTGTCCCAGCGCAATAAATGAAGGAAACCACCCCCGACGCCACTGGCAACAAACAATGACAAGATACAAGAAAACCATCAAGCATAACAGGACGCCACAAATAGATCGGCTTCGTGTTGCCCCTTAGCTCTGGTGGTACCACGGCAACAGGAAGCTCCCTTCAACTGTAAATTTGAAGGGTGGTTAGTGAGAGCTTCCTGTGTCCTGGTGTTCTTAGAGTTAATGAGCAAGACGAAGCTTAATTGTTGTGGGCTAAATTTTGACACTGTCTGCCATTGTCGACGATGGTTTCCACCACCCATTTGGCTGACACGTCGTCATATGAGTGAAATGACCTGAAGTACGGCGTAAAATCCCAATCAAACAAACACTTTTTAGTGACTTCGAGAGTGGTTTCCATCTCCCACAGCTATATTATATAATAATAAATCCAGATGTGGATAAGATAAGATATTGTCCACCCAATACAGTATTTATAATTAGATCAAAAGTTAAAAGTGATGACCTTTGAATTTATTCCTAGAATAATTTTACAATCCGGTAGTAAATAAGATATAGGGGAAGGTGGGATAAGATGACATACTTTTTACATTTCAGTCTGCAGCTGCCACGCATGTCATGGCAGATATGTTGTGATATGACTATTCTGACTCATAAACATCCTACTGTTTATAAACCCCGGATTCAACTCTTAAAAATAAAAGCAATAGCCATTTTAAGAGGATTCAAAACACCTTATCAAGTGTTTCATCTTACCCCTTATACGATGCAAGATAATACACACTGTGGGGTAACATGAACAAAGGTATGAGGATAGAGTAACAAATAAGGCGGTAATTATCAGTATGTCAGCTGTGTAAAGCTATCAGCAGTTAAGAAAAAAAAGATTATCCATTGAAACCTATTGAAGGCAGACCACATAGTGCGCCCTTGTACCAATACATTAAAACTACCTAGAAATTGAGGTTTATCAACGAACAAAAACAATGAGGTATTGCAACCAATTTTGTTATTGTAAACCAAAGTGTGTAAACTTGGATGCTGTGTTAGCAATATATACTCAGGAACTATCATACAAATGCCGTATCCATTATAATGCCAGAAGACACAAATAAATAGAATCAGATTAAGAACAGTTTGGATGTTGAGTTTAATTTCCGGTTGAGTTTAATATTTCAATTTCTATTTACTCACATCACTCGAAAACATTAGCTGATTCGATTTATGTAAGCTTCCTGTAAGGCAAATGGTAACTTTTTAACAACGTATTTTGTTGGAAATGATGCTTCGTCATCGTGGTCAAGTATAATAATCCGGGAGCCCAGGGCCTAAATTTTGGTAAACCTTGTCTTGTCGGATAAAGTCTATGTCTTTGCGGTTTCTTGTAGCCTTACTTCGTTAGCTAGTTTGTTAAGATTTAACAGGGTGTCCCGTGAGATCGCTTGGACAACTCTAGATACTAACCTTTTTATACCCGATGGGACAGAATCCTGGCAAACACCTCAAGAAATAACTCCCATTATACCGATATGACCGAAAATAGACAAGTGCCCCCCCCCCTCCTCCTAGGCTACATGAATCTAAATGGGCAAAGTTGATAAACGCAATTTTTTTGTTCATTTTACCCCACGTTAAATGTTTCATCTTACCCCATTCTGACCATTTTATATTGAGCGACTGTAGACATGGCAACGAACTGAAACATTGTGTAAATAACTATCAAACTTAGGCCTACAAAACTGACAACTGAGGTAAGATGGACTCGTAATGTAGGTGAATGTATAACACCACATACCTAACTACGTACAATTCACTTTGAGTCCTTTAAAACTGTTTTTTAAATGGAATTTTAAGGATATACATTTAAACGTCGGATCAACTACATGGATGGATAGAGCATGACAAGGCCCACCTATATGTTAAGAACCACCATTGACAAGCCGCATAAGAGTGTCGGGGCGAGGTGATTTGGTGTTATTGGGACCTGAGAGTTGAGAGGTTTGAAGAATGGAGATAAATTTGTATTTGTAATATAACCCCTTGTGAAATATGACAATAATTCATTTGTAGCTAAAAATAAAAAAAAGAATTTTTAGTGATTTGAAAATTCAGCTGGTTTCAATGTTTCCATTAGAAATCAATTTGAATATATGTGATTGGAAAATTCAGCCGGTTTCACTGTTTCCATGGAGATTTTAGACGCTACCATGCATGTTCTAAGATTCGGTAGCTCAAAAAGTAGATGGAACCGAGCCATGCAGTTTCTACAATTTCCAAAGCCCAAATGTCCCTTTTTCTCTGAAGGTATGGCACTATGTAAAATAACTTTTTTTTCATCAGTTTTTCACTGGTTGAACGTTGGCGATTTTTGTTATTAGGTTCAATTGGTTTCACAGACAGATATGGCTTCTACAATATGTGCTGTTTCTTCTCCCACCCCTGGTTCATCTTTCCCCACCTTTCCCTGGATTTAGTTACATTTGGGATTCTCAATGTGTAAACAATGCTGCATGTTTGATTGGAGTAGTTAAACCAACATATTTTGACCAGTTTATTGAAAACTGGCAATAACAAAACTCAACAAAAGGTAATTTGTATAGACTTTTTAAGACAGATTTTGGACTTGAAGATTACCTGCTACGTTTCGATGAGAACAGTAGGCAAACATTAACTAAATTTAGATCCTCGAGTCATAAACTCCCGATAGAAAATGGAAGATGGCGCAAAGTACCAGCGAATCAAAGACATTGCACACTATGTCAAACAAACAGCATTGGCGACGAATTCCACTTTCTTTTTCATTGTGTAAGGCTTTTACCATATCGTAAGAAATATTAACCACGGTACTCTTACACCAGACCAAGTGCAGTTAAGACTAGAGAATTATTTCAAAACAAACAAGTCAAATGACTCAACAAGCTAGCGTCTTTCATAAGCATTGAATTGAAGTTCGTTTCCAACCCCTACTCTGTCACTTAATGTATTAAGTCTAATTTTATATATTCATATTTAATTACATATTAATTATTTGGCAAAAATATTAATTACCGTATATAGTTATTTATTAGTTACAATTGAATGTAAACGATTACCGAAATGACTTTCAATTTAAAAAAAGGACTAAATTATATGATTGTTATAAAGAGGTTAAACATGTATGAAACATAGCTCCTTTATTATATAGCTTAAACTATATATCTAAAACATCCCAGTGCCAGTGCGATTAATCTTTAGGAATAGTTATATATCAATTAAACTATAGCTCTAGATGTGAACATGTGTAAAGTATATTTCTATTTCATGGATATGTGGCAGCTTTATACATGTATTATTTTGTACCTCTGAGTTTACAGAGATTTACATTTTGTGAGAATTATTGTGGTCTATCTTTATTTTTAATATACAAAACCTTTTTTTTTTTATTCATTACATATAAATTCTCTAAATGTGAAATGATTAGAATATTATGAAGTTAAACGCCGTCTACTCAATATACTTTATTGTGTGTATGTTCACTGCCTGATAAACATTATATTCATTCGGCCATACAAGTTACTATATATCATGTTATCCTCTCGTGCCACCCTGAGTGGTCTATTGAGTGAATACAATTCTGAATCTGTCTGAAAATGTTTGTTCTGACGGTTGTAGCACCAGGGCTCTCCACGTGATGAATGTGGCTACACCTCCAAACAAATAACTGGTTACACCGCCAAGTATGGAGAGTGATAAATGGAAACATTAAAACAACTACGTAAGCCTGTTTTGTTTATGCAGTATGTAAATTAGAACCGTCTAAAGTTTGTGATGTGAAAGTAAATAGTTATGTAACTTATGTTGGTAAAATATACAGATGAAAGTTGTAAGTGATTTCCAAGCTTTTCACCACCGCCAACCCCCACCCCGGATAATTTGGCTTGTTTCTATGCCGTGGTGAACAATGAAAAAAGGAAAACATATCATAACACATAGACATTTATGTCCGATCATAAATACAAAGACATTTTATATGGGAACTTTCAGTTGGTTGTTGCCGAGATTGTCAAAGATTTCATGTTTTTTCAACTGGCAATTAATATTGCCCTGAACATGCCACTATACCTACCTATGGTATCACAGCAGGGTTGAATCCTGATCTAACCATGAAAAACACCTTAACTGCTATTCTAAGACACAATATATAACACAATGCATTGTTCTTAATTATAGAATTAACGATCATTGTCCAATATGTGTCAATCGCAAAATAACTGCTGTATGTAAACATGTTCAAACATCCGTTCAATATAGGTCCATGGGAAATTTCAATACATATTCCTTTCTGTCTGATTTAGATAAGAAACCATGGGTTGGAGTTGAATGTTTTAATGATTGTGAAGATGATTTTTACTTTGCATCAATTTATTTAAAACTAGTTCTTGATATACATTCTCCAATAATATAGGAACGTGTTATGCACCGCTGTTGTCCTAAGTGATGGAATGAAAACATTGCTCACGTAATGCGCATGTGCGACAAATCTTATCGTTAAACAGATAGCGAAGCGCATACACTTTGGAAAAATAAAAGTGTAATCTATCAGGCTAAAAAAGACTATTGTTCAAAATGTTTGAAGAAGGAAAAGCCGATATAAAAAATTCTGGAAATACTCTAAAGATTTTTCACCAAAATGATAACAAAGTGTGCCTGTAAGGGAGATCCCTTAAAACTAAAACTGATCCAAAGAAAGTGGCTAATACTTTTAATTGTTATTTTGTTTCAGTAATAAATATGATAGTTCCTTCTAAAAGAGACGAAAGACATATGCACAAACTCAGTGAGTTTGTAAACAGTCGGAATAGCCTTTTTTCTCTTCCGCCAGTGACTGTTCAGTTTGTTGCTGATAATCTACGAACTATAACTTCTAAACACTCACCTGGTATTGACCAAATACCCTCAGAGTTTCTGAAAATTGCAGCTCCTTTGTTATCGCTTCTTCTTTAACTTATATAATTAACGAATGTATTTTGAAAGGTCGCTTCTCCTCCAATCGGAAAATTGCCACAGACACCTTTCCATAAAAAAGGGTCAAAGGAGGACCCATCTAATTACAGACCAATCAGTATACACTCTTTGTTATTTCTAAAACCCCTTGGAGGCACGTACTTGGAACCTTTACAGAGTATCTCAACGACAATAATTTATTATATACTCAACAATCAGGCTTCCGGGCAAACATTCGTGCGAAACCGGCTTTGCCAATGTAACCACATCATGGCTGCGGAAAGTCGACCGAGGGAACGCCATCAGTATTTCTTTCAAGACCTCAGCAAGGCTTTTAACCTTTTGAACCACGAGTCTCCATGACTTGCGTAAGTAGGTTGTCAATGTTATAGGTACTCAATCTGACCACCAAAACACTCGGAGTTCCTCAGGGCTCAATTTTTGGCCGTCTAACGTTTGTGACTTTACAAACGACATGCCATTACTTCTAATAACTTCCCAATAAGCAAATGTCAAAGTTGTAGACCTACCTGTTCGACAGTTTAAACTTTTTCTTGCCGAAAGCAATTTTACTATAGTTTCATCCTCCCTCATGTTATGTTATATTTAACTCTGTGTAGTCAAGCACCTCTAAATGAAATAACGTCTTGCAAGATTGCAAAAGAGGGCTATGAAAATGATTTTAGATTGTAATCCTAACACCAGGACAAAGGACCTATACAGTTTTCTTGGATGACTTTCACTGAAATACAAATTCCCCATTAAATCGTTTAGTCTTTACATTCAAAGCCATTAATAATTTAATATCAACTTATATTTCAACCATATTATCTAAACATCGACCTGGCAGATCTGTATGTTCTTCAACGCAACAAATTTTGTTGGCATATACCGAGATGCCAAACTAAACTTTTGAAATGGTCCCCTATTGTCAATAGTGTTGAGGATTACAACACACAGTGCCAACTTACATCTAATCGTGTAATAACTAATACACGCTTAAGAAATCTTGTCAAAAATGTCCTTTATTAGATTTCAATTCACCTTAAAATTGATACCAATAATTTTACTTATTTATTTTAATGTTAAATGTGAAAAAAGGTTAAATATTTAAAAAAAAAAAATACTTGTCATTTTAACTCCACCTCCACGATAAGAAACCATTGTACCTACTGGAGTTGTTTTATCGACTTTATAAATAAAGTCTATCTTATCTTAGCTTAAAATAGTTAAGTTGAATTTTGTTGACTTATATTAAGTCAACAAGAGATGACTATCCCACAAATAATTTTTGAAATTGATGCAAGTATAGTTTATCCATATAAGTAACTAAAATAATGTACAAAAATGTACGTAAAGTAGGCCTACGATTAGAAGTGAACCATTCTATTAATAGTTCAATATAGCACATTTATCTGTAAGAAACAACACAGCATTAAATATAAAGCCACAATCATTTGATGACAATTATAACTATTTAATCTCTAGTCATTTACATAAATTCATTATCTTCATGAACATTTTATGTGAACTGTTAGGGGCCAATATTTTAAGACCGCTGTTGCTGTATTTTGTGAAAATGTAATGAGTGACTTACGTCAGAGTTGGCTTTATTACTTCTTTTTATAATTTCAAATTAGCAACGGAGCTAATTCCATCTTCTTGAGTTTTAAATTAGCTTGTTCTTTAAACATTGTTAAGTGTTTTGGTATATATAGAACCACACATATATTTGTTACTCTTTAAACGCTTCTCATGGATGTAAAAAATTACATAACATTATTTAGATAAATTTTAGACAAAAGTGTAGCACTGTCCAGTACCAAACACATGTTGAGTACGGGTTGTGTACTCACCGTCGAGTGATCAAACTGACATATATGGTCAAACATTGCGGAACTGTAATGAACGCCAAAGCAAACCCGTTGACCCTTGACCTGATCAATATGTTGCCTTCTCCATGTCGATTTTTAATGGTGTGGAATGCACTTTAGGCCTATGTCATATAAACTACATCGATCTACATGGGATTTAATGTTTTTTTCCGCAGCGCCAAAAATGGAGTAAATGGCCTTTAAAATTGTAATTCTATACATACAAGCCGTCACTCGATGAGGTTACCGGAGATTGGCGATTTGTTACAATAATGTGTGTCTTCATAGTCGTTACACTCCTGAAGCAGGGGGTATTTATATTTACAGGCCATTTGTTTCAGTCGCTGCTAAATATAAGTCGGTTTGCCGGAGATGGTCACGAGAATGAGCATTTAAAACGAAATCAATTAGGCCATGGTTTTAGTGGTACAGGATAACTGCAATCTACTGGGATGAGGGTGCAATAAAGTGCGCATGGTCGCAGTTAAGGTTAGCTACGTTTAGGCACATATTCGGTCATCAGTAGACTTTGCCTCTTATCCCAGTGAATTGCATTATTTAAGATTAGGTGGAATGTAAGGCTGTGCTCGTCTAATTGTCACTCTGTGAACTTTCTTAGGATCCAATCAGTTTTTTAAACGAAAGTGTCTGTATATAAATAACCGCTGCTTAGGAGCATACATAGCCGTGAGAATATTCAATTCTTCATTGGACAAAGCCGGTTGCCTTGGGCTTATGATATTCATACAAAGAACAGACAGAGATGTTTATTGTTTTATTGATAACAATTCTCAAGCCACCAGAAATACTTGGGAAGCATCGATGTATCTCAATAAACGCCCTGGGAGCTGCAACACAAAGAGCTTTTTATATACTTAATGTTTTTTTTCTATGACCTTTTGTGGAATGGCGTGTTTCTGTTACGGTAGTACATTAGTACTACCTCCGTCAGAAGAGCCTCACATTGACCTCCTCTAAACAGACCGACTTGAGAACCTCCATAATGTTACTCATCCTATGTGTTTGAGCTGTGTCATCCACCATTTTGTCGCATGTTCTTGTTCGGATCAGTTTTTCTTTCACAAACGATCCAAAAATATTCGCGGCTCTCGACTCAGTGGGAACATGTGTTTTCTTTCGTGGCTACTCTATCAATCTGATTGTTTACGGCTGCAGAATTGCGGCGTTTAGACATAAACTGAAATCTCTGTTTATGTCTTGTTTGACAAGGAGGTTGGTTCCCTACCCAGTTACAGATGTCAGCTGAGGTGGACACGCTTTACTGCAGATGAGACAATTCTGAGAAGAAATATTACTTAAAGTTATCAATGTTGGTGGATATTGATGAAAGATGAAAAATAACCAACAAACGCGATATGTTTTACTCATTGTAATAAAATCGGACGTCATTTAACTCATTCCACCGGAAGCCTGTTTGACCGGTTTCACCACAGGGGTTCGGTACCATAGCGATGTATATATATATATATTTATTATAAATAAAGAAGAAAAAGGTTGCTTGCCTCTACCGGGAATCGAATCCGGGACCTTTGGGTTACAAGCCCAACACTCTACCGACAAAGCTATAGATATATGTATATTAAAACAGATGAATTATCGATTTTTTAATTAATCTTCATCCCTGTGCCAGTGCACCGTTGGGTGTGCCAGCCTGTAGCGTTCGGTATAATATAGTCCACTAGTCACATAAATGAATAAATCCTGCCTGTTGGTGTGAGAGTAATAGTTAATTTTCAAATCCCAACCCAGAATTGGTAGTTATCTGTTATTCTTACATTTTGTACCGTTCGGTGTGCCAGCTTGTACCGTTCGATGTGCCAGCTTGTACCGTTCGGTGTGCCAGCTTGTACCGTTCGGTGTAATTTAGTCCACTAGTCACATAAATGAATAAATCCTGCCTGTTGGTGTGAGAGTAATAGTTAATCTTAAAATCCCCACCCAGAATTGGTAGTTATCTGTTATTCTTAAATTTTGCTTGCAAACACAAAATGTTTCGTTTCTTTTCGAATCAGACAATGGTCACTGTATCCAGTTTGCGTCACTCGGCTGTTTTCGCCGAGAAGCGTCAACACATGTCGCTAAGTTAGTCGCAGTAAACGACGGGACAGGGATTTGATTGGATAATATCGCTGATCTTTTTCGGGAGGGATTTCCATTGCCAAGCCACATACGCCACTTCCCCGAATGAGTTGTTTACAATTTCTTTTCGAATATGTCCGTGGCGAGGGTTTGTTGTGATGTGCCACGAATCTTGGAAATGAGTGCCAAAAAAAAAAGGGATTTATGAATGACAAAGACTTTTTCGTAACATGCTAGCTGAAGGTTTTATATTTCCCTTCGTGAAACAAGTTTATTACGGAGACGGCAGGAGCCGGAAACAACCAAGGGATGTTCCGAAATGTATTGACATTTCTCGGAGGAAACAACTGAGTGACGCAAACTGGATACAGTGACCATTGTCTGATTTGAACAGAAACGAAAAGTTTTGTTTGCAAGCACAATTTGAGAATTACAGATAACTAACATCTCGATTTTGGGTTGGGATTTGAAGATTAACTATTTCTCTCACTCCGACAGGTAGGATTCATTCAATTTATGTCACTAGCTGGATCGAGAAAGTGTCCCTCCTTCGGTATGTTATATACATATATCGCGATATGGTACCGAGCCCCAGAGCTTATAGCATCGCATAAAATTGTAGCAGTTGTAGGGGTGTTTGACGTAGGCCTTATGGATATACATGTGCCAGACATTACA
>JAUELC010281124.1:0-10023 GCA_031471745.1 Cryptochiton stelleri
AAAGGAGGAGGCACTCAGCCGTGTAGCAAGTGCGGGAAGGGTGTAAAAAACCGATTCCTTCTCTGCCAAGCTTGTGGTTATGGCAAGAACTGACAGCGAAAGAAGGCAGCGTTCGAGAAGGAGTTTAAACGTTTGGCCGGGATTGACGCACCCAGGGGCGCCCCTACTCTGGATGTCTAGTTGTGGCCCTCCGGCAAATGACGCCCCTCCTCTGGATGCCTAGTTGTAGCCCTCCGGGGTAGATATATATGTATGCTGGGACCCTCCTTTGGGGGTGGGGAGGGTCCCAGCAAAAAGTGGTCCAGAACCCCCAGTCTCTATACTACTTATACTCATTGGTGACAAAGAAGATAAACTAAAATATTGTAGTATTTTTTCTTTTATGTATTATTACCACTGTTTTGTGCCATCCACAGGTGAGAATGAAATTCCTAACAGGTATAAGGTTGATTTATTTTGGAACCACGCTGGCACCTCAATCAATTATCCTATTGAATCCTTGAAATCCATTTGACTTTCAGTTTGAGATTTGACTTTTTTGTCGTCATTATGACATTTTTTAATGAAATAGCCATGCAAAATACAGCATCACAATTTCCAAGGACGCTTTGAGAGGAAACGACAGTAATAGGTTAATTTGTTAAAACCTTTCATTTTCCTCGATCTACATTCAATAATTATATACAAAGTTCTTTAAAGATACATTCAATAATTTGTGAATTTCTGGTTTTGCGTTGACAGAGTTGATAATTCGCTTTAAACTGATACGTGAAGTGACACCTATCTCTAAGTTTCCAGAAACTCGACTTGATTTCTTTTTGCTGGATTGATGCACCAAGTACCTCCTTTCCCGGCCAAATTCTATTTTATAGAATAACCGATATGTTTCGAATAGCGTAAGGGGTTTTCAAATGGCAAGATTGATTAGTGTCTTGGAAATTACATTCTGAAAGCCGTAATTAGCATGTCTATAAAAGCATACTCAACATGTTTCTACAATTACAAACTACATCTATGGATATGCATATATCGCGCAGGGGGAATGCAATACAATTTACTAAAAGAAAAAGAACATACTAAAACCAATACTCATATACTCATCAACTAAACTGGGAAAGAGGTCAAAGTGACAGCACCCACTCAAGATCTAAACTCGGGAAGAGGTCAAAGTGACAACATACACTCAATAACTAAAAAGGAGAAGAGGACAAAGTGACGACATACACTCAATATCTAAACAGGAAAAAGAGTCAAAGTGACGACATACACTCAATAACTAAAAAAACCAAGAGGTCAACGTGACAGCACACAATCAAGATCTAAACAGGAGAAGAGGTCAAAGTGACGAAACACACTGAACAACTAAACCGGTGAAGAGGTCAAAGTTACAATACACACTCAATAACTAAATTGGGGAAGTTGTCAAAGTGACGAGACACAATCGTCAACTAAACCGGGTAGGAGGTCAAAGGGAAAACACACACACAACAACTAAACTAAGGAAGAGGTTTCAGTGACCAAAGAGACTCATCAATTTGGGTTATAGTACATACTGCATCCCAGCATCAACTAAGCTAGGGAAGACACAAATGAAACAAAACTAACTCACCAAGTAAACTTTGTTAATCGAGGCTAAAGATATAACACATACTCAACAACTAAACTTGAGAAGAGGTCAATTTGACAACACACACTCAACAATTAATCTGGAGAGAAGGTCAAGGTGACAAAACTCATTCAACAACTAAGCTTCGTAAGAGGATAAGCTGAAAATACACCTTATTTATGTAGTCCTTCCAGACGTTTTGTTTTCATATATATTACTATCTGGAGGATTATGAATAAATCAGGTGCACCGTGTCTGAATCTCATTGTAACTCCTTGATGGAGAAATCTCATCTAACAGTATGACAAACTCAATTTCCCAACAGAGATCGGGTGACGATTACTAGCAATTTACTACCTTATA
The DNA here is from genome assembly GCA_031471745.1 of Cryptochiton stelleri. Lineage (NCBI taxonomy): Eukaryota > Metazoa > Mollusca > Polyplacophora > Chitonida > Mopaliidae > Cryptochiton > Cryptochiton stelleri. Next base: position 1,970 of record JAUELC010281124.1, read on the forward strand.
TTACCAGAAATGCTACTGTATTACGAAAGTGCAAAATATTCAAATAAAACTGAAGTCAGTGAATTTATGGACTCTGCTTATTTCATGTCGTAACGAGAATAAGTTTGACTTTTTGCAATAAAGATTTATTACCAATAATTCCAATATTAGTGGTAATTTAAGACTTAAGATAATAACTGTGTATAATGGCTTTATAAATTTATTAAAGGAACAGTCGGAGAATTTCCACTCGTAATTCTCATATTTTCTTGTTTGACATACAATAGATTTGTTTTATTTCATACAACATATTCGTCAAATATTTTCTAGTTTTAATAAAAAGAATCCAAATTCATAGCTAATACGGTGAAAATAGCATAGGGGTATTAAACTTCAAAAGCAGCCGTATTTCGGTTTGCTTTCTTGATGCCGTATTATGAAGACTAATTGTTCTTTCAACAATAAAATACAATACTATTTTAATTTCTGTTATTTCATCTATGACCATAAAATATTGAAATTTACGATGTAATTTATAACAAAAACCCAAGTATATAGAGTATAGAGGCAAAGTAAACATGTTTTCTTCAATCATAACCGGAAAGTTTGTATTGCGTGGACAATGCACTGTACGCCCAAGACAGCAAAATACGGGTCACCAGAATTACATTAACAAAATCCAATTTTAACCTGCATGTCTGAAGGTAATTGCATTTAGAAAATTGCATTTCCTCGCGATCCCATCTTACTATCAATTTGGTTACCATTCAGAGTATAAGACAGTGGATACCGTATTGAATAGACGGGTCATGCTCCCAAGGGTTGGTAATACCAGCACTGTCAATGTTTATAACGAGAAGTCACCATCATATATACATACTAGAATAGGGGATGATAAATATCGACAAGCTGGTCAGCAAACTTTAAATATCTGCATTGGGGATATATTTTATTTGATTAAAAGAAATAATTTGTAATAATTAGTTGTGAAATAGGAAAAAATGTACGGATATAAACATGTACACATAGATAATAATGTATAACAGTTTAAGTATGAAAGTCGATTTGACAAGCTATATATACATATTGTTAAGATAATGGGCACATCGTTTCAAGTTACTGGATGATTTTGTATTTTCTATTCAGTTCAAATGCAGTGTCAAATTGTGCGCCAATCACATAGAAAAATGCGGCTATTTCTAGAATATAAACTAAGATTAAAATATAATTATACTAACTTATATTGGTATTATATACTATATATTAAAATCATTCATTTAAATGATGTTTTTGACTTTTCACAACAATTTAAATTCAACTTAGAAGCCAATTCGTAACAATTTATTCTCCATGCATTCCACATTAAGCTTAATTTATTTTGAAATCACACACGAAGTTTAACCAATAATCTTATTGGATGTTTTAAAACCATTGTCTTTTCTGATTGTGGTTTGGCTTTTTTTTTTTGTTATTTTTTAAGTATTTGAACATTTCTTAATGAAATATCCATTTAGAAATGCAGCATAACAATCTACAAAGACGCTTTGCGAGAAAGTGACTGCTATGGTTTAATTTGTTAAAAGCCTACATTTTCTTCTATCTAAGATCAAGGATTTAGGGCTCTCTGGTTTTACGTTGACAGGATTGATAATTCTCTTTAAACCAATACGTAAAGTGTCACTTTTCTGCAAAGGTACGGGAATTCCACTTGATTTGTTCTGACCGGTCTGTTGTGCATCGTTTCGCCGACGCACTTTTTTACAGAATAAATCGATAGCTTTCTAATAGCACATGCAGTTTGTAAATGACTCGATTGATTACTGTACACGGATCACAGAGTTTTAATCAGCAAAATAGTGAGACATTAAAAAGGCATTGTAGTAATCTTATCCTTACAATTTCTTGGAAATTACATTCTGCAAACTATAATTAACATAAATCAATAGGCTAGTTGTATAATTAATTAATACGTGTATTTTTGTAGACAGATACTAGTATTGCATGTTTGGTTAATTTATCATTAAGCTGTGAATTTCTTCCAATCGAAATCCAGTTAAATTTAGTTTTTCTGTTTTAAAGTTGTTTACCTAATTCGAATTTTCAATAATTAATAACAGTTTTGCCTCCGGCCAACTTGTCACGTATCCAACGTCAACAAAACAACAAGAAGCTATTTTTCTCGCATTATTTTGTTGTATTAATGTAGCCTGTCGTGTTTAATTTCACAAAAATGTCATCTCTTTCAATATCATGAATAAAACAACGACAGTGTTTGACCTCACCATGCAGCTGAAATATTTTAATGCATTTGGGAGGTTTCCGGTAGAAGTTAACAATACTCATGTTGTACGACTGTCTGCTACTTAATTATCTCATTGTGGTAGCTTTGTTTACTGTCGTCTTTTGTACATGCACTTTGATTGTTTAGAAGTATATTGTTGCTGTAATTTGCGCAGGAATACATACAAACCCCATATAAAAATGGCAATTTATATTGAGTTTATTGCATCCATTCATAGAGCTCTTCAAAGTATTGATTGCCAGCGTTTGGTTTGGGGTCGTTTTATTGCTTATCAGTTCTTAGAAATAACTCATCAGCTCCAGCAACAATCTTATTCCCAGCTCACCCCAGGGATTGTCACTAAAATGATCATTTGCCCGAAATTCCAAATCCCACAGGATTTACACGCGAACTCGATGGCGATCTCTGATACTGTTTGTGATCTAGAAAGAAATGATGACTCCATTTATTCTAAATAACTCGCCGCCAAATGTCCATTCTCTGCTAACCCTAAGGACTATATTGCCATATGTCATCTCGTCGAAGGAACGGCATATGGTCGCACATACTTAGAACAAGTGTACATTTCTATTTAGATTTCATCTCACCAACCCCATGCTCAACTGCAACATTTGATAGTTGATTTAATAGTATAAACGCCTTGCTTAAAAGGACGGACACCAAAACTATGGTATGATGCGATAGGGTTATGCTTTGTTTTTATCACATGGCATAGTGTTAAAGAGCATGTTTTAAGTTTATACAGTACAAAAGTGTATTTCAACTCCATCGGCGTCTTCCAGTGTCGGGCGTTGTCTAGGTGTATATTTTTATTAAAGAAGGGAAGAGAATGTGGGACTTCATCCAAATAACTAACTATAAGACCACAGACATTTGTATCTTGATGGTAGTCGCCGTTACTAATATAGCCTAGTCACGCTAATGTATATAAGAACTAAAGATGGGAAGGGGAATTAGGTAAATTCGATAAATAAACAAATTGAGCAACATTTACAACTCCCTGACCTGTTAAAGGCGTCAAATCTTCATACTCGTTGTCATTTTGCTTAACGACACCAGTTCTGTTGCTATCAGTAGAAGTTTGAGGTCGCTCTCTAAAATAAACTTTGTATCTTATCGGTCAGTACTACGCAAGCGCATTGCCAATATTTCCTCCCTTGATAGAATACTACCATTGTTCAAATGTTAAGGGATACTCAGTCTTTTGTTGGCAGATGTTTTGCCGTTTTTAGAAAAGTCGTTTTCTGATACTAATATGCTTATTAAGTATGTACCGCTCCATAATATCTCTCCGTCTTCGGACTTTATTCCTGGGCCTTTCACGTTAGGCATTTGGCCTTATACCTTTTGAAGGTGTTCACTTGTTGTTGGGAAATGATTTGGCAGGGGAGAAAGTTGCTATAAATCCACTCTAGCTTAGAATATAAAACTGACCCCATTAAACAGGAAACCTGATTATTATTGATCGAGTGTAGTTACCTGGGCTATGGCTAAAACGTGTGTCGGAAAGAGGAAACATGTAATAAAAGCATCACTGCTGTATACCTAACTGACACATTTCTTACAAAGGTATTAAGTACCGATGAACACCTATATGCTGTTATTACCCATCAGAGTATTTTGTTGACAATCCGGTTGGTTAATTGCTACTCCATAAGATTTCGTATTAGGTTGTAGAGGCACTAAATACGAACTTGGCTATCTGCCAATTACGTCACATAGAACTAATAACGTACGTACGTCTGTTGCGTTTTTTCGGGAATGAAAACGGCACGTTCGAGACAGGCGGCGCATCTTATGCAAATGATGTGACGTTGTACGCACGATATAAGTAGGTCATTAGTTTTAAGTCAGTAATCAATCAGCACATTTTCTGCTAAAAAAGCCGAACGGTGCAGATTGCAAACGTATTGGCTCTTCCATTGTGGTAATACAATTGTTATGACGTTTGTTGGAGGGTACATACTAAGTATTTACATGATCAGTTTGGTATTACCAATCTCGCCTAACAAACGACATAGCTAGTAAGATGCTCTTTAACCAAACTGAAGCTAACTGTAATGAAACCGTAAGAAAACCACAGCTCCTTACTGAGCAATACATTGATCGAGAAATTTCAACTCCATTTGATAAAGCAGTTCATGAAGCTAACATAATTGAAAATCCTCTCAAACTTCTATGGAAGTTAATACGATAATAAATATTTTGAAGGTAATTTCCAGCCTGGCAAGAAAATATTAGTATTTTATCATGTTGATATGTTAAAACCATACATAGATACAAACGGCACTTCCTTTCAAAGTGTGCATCCATAAATGTTATTGTGGACATTCTAAAAAATCTGGATTTAAAATACACACATTTAGAGCCTCTTCAACAATAACAACCTCAATTCTTGATTTATTTTTAATTTTCATATCCCGAGGATCGATGATTGTATTGACTCACTCGGGAAGGTCATAGTCGTGTTGAAGTTCGCCTTACTCAAATGATTCTTGTAGGTACCACTAACAGGCCGTGCATGTAAAACTGCCTTCTGTTCATTGATGATGTTATTGTGTACAGTGACACTTGTGACGAACAGCCCAAAGCAAAGCGTGGATTATTCGAGAGACTTAGGCAAGAGTGAAATTGTATGTGCTAGTTTGACTTATTTAAGACATATCGTTGGTCAATGTCAAGTTAAACCTGTCGATCTGAAGTTCGTGCTACTTCTTGTCCAGTGCCTATTTGCAGGAGACAATATACACGCTTTCTTGGTATTACTGCTTTAGTACAGCATATTTTGCCCTAACTTTTCCACATTAGTGAGCTCATAACTCGGTTATTTAAGGAAAATGTTAAATTTATCAGGACAGCTGATTGTCAAAAAGTCACTTGACGAGTTAAAAATGTAGGTGCTAGTGATGGACATGTAGCAGCGTCTATGTACTATTACAAGAAAACAACACACGGGTGGATCAGCATATTGTGTTTTTTTTTTCTCCAAAGTTTCTGCCCCAACCAATGTTCAATGCTCAATAGGAAGTCAAATAATCCTCTTTAATACTTGACTTTCATCGCCAAGGAAGTGAACATAGCCATGTCGCAATGACTTGATTGCGTGCCATGTCTGAATGGAGCTGGGTGTAGATGTCTTATTTTTCGGCAAAAAATAGGACCGGGACTGATCCAAATAACTCACGATATACCAAACATATGCAGTAGCTAGAACCCTGTCAGTATCGTCCAGCTGGATTGGTGTTATTTTTCAGATTGCTTTGTATGACCCAAACTGTGTATCATCAGGGAGCTTAACACTGACGTCTTAGGAAATTATCAGAATTAGCGATGTTAGTGATAACTTTACTGAAATCCATTTGATTACAAACATCATAAACATCATGAGTAGCATCCATCGATTTCTAATAAAACTTCCCACTTTAACACGGAAAAGGTAGAAGATGTGAATTATGCCATACACGTGAAGTATAAACACGGTTATAAAGTGAATTGAATAAATTCGATTCAGTGCTTGTTAGCGACCATGCTTGTACTAATATAAAATATAACGATGTAGTTGATGAACGGTGACTGACCGATAGCCTGGATATGGCATACACCGTCAAACCACAAAGCATGGACGATCGATCGGCGGGCTATTAGATCAGAAATGCGGGCAAAACTAAAATCGCGGTCGCCACAGGCAAATCACTTGACTGTGTATCTGACGCTTTAATCACAAGCTGACTTGTCACACAGCTAGTCATTGTGCCGAAAACCAGACGATGAATTTGTGCATGAAAATTATTTTATCGAAGCTTTTGTTTGACAGTCTGGAAATAAATATTACAAATACGCCATGCTATCTCCAATGACATTTATAAAGGTGCGGAGTTGCATATTTGTTCACAGACACTTCGTATAGAGGTGTATTAAAATTGAAAAAATCAGTTGGATCAAAGAAATGTTTAGGGCAAAATGGCCGCCGACAAGATTGGGCATGTGCAGATATTATTCTATCATTGATGTTTGTCTTATAAAATACACATTTGTATATTTATATTATGTTAATATTTCATGCAAATAAAGCTGAAGTAGATACCAATTAATAAAGTATGGGACCATAGGTCACATGACTAGATCGCCATCTTGAATTTAATAGTAAATTTTCAAACCTATTCCCATTATTAACTGCAGCAGATAGACAGTTGGCACCTTCTCCATTAAACCAACTATATATGTCCTAATCAAACTCCTACATTTCGTTTCGCACGCCAAATTATCTGTATCCGTCTTGTCCGTATGGCCGCAAATTAACTTTTCCTACTATGAATATTCTACGCTTAAAAAAACTCCCAACGAAGCTGCTATTAATTATATATCAACTTTATAACCTTTTTAAACACACCTGTCTCAAACAGAAAATTTAGTAAAAATAGACGCCATACAAACTTATTCAAAATAAAACTTTTTTTATTTTAATATTATTTCAAACTATATTATATGTAAAGTCATATAACTTCAATATATACTTTAGAACGTTAATACTTGTATAAAGCGGTGAAAAAACTGTTTTTTTATATTAAGAAAATGTGTCCCCAACAAAAGTGAAAAATGTTGGTTGTCTACAAAGTAATTATATCTATGGCCGAATAGTTAGCGCACTGCCTCAACGCAAGAATGCATAACTTTCGCTTTTATTACTCGATATATTCAATTCTGACAAGTTGTCAGTAAGTGTGCCCTTGGTATTAACTGTAAAGAAGGCTGACTGCATAGCCTTGGGCGAGAGTAAGATATATATATATATATTGTGACTGTGATGTTCCATCTCAGCTTGAGTGCCTGTCGCTGTTCATCTAATACATATCTTATAAAAGGGAAACAGCTTCAAGGGCTGTCCCTTCAGACTACTGAACATATGGAAAGATGACAGGTTTGAGGTTGACAAAGTTACCGAAATACCAACTTTTCTGTTCTTAAAACCTGCCCATCATCAGACTGACGTTTGAGAGAAGAAATATACTCAGCGAGGAAATAACTATTTTATTATTTATATGGTGAAAGAATATACGTCTTTTACCGCTGTCGTAATCACTTAACAGAGAAGGTCTTCATATGACAATGGGTGACAGATGGTGAAACATTCAGTTTTTATATCTTAAGATAAATTACAAGAAAAGATAGACATACATTTTGAAAATAAAAACAACTTCAAGGGAACTGTTTAAAAACCAAGTAACACAGGACGATTGTGTTGCCACCTAGACTGGCGAAACACGAAACCACACGAAAGAAATATTCAATTACGTAAGGAAGACATCTTTAAAACAATATAAAGCGTGTGTAGTTTTGGGGTAACTTTAGAAATAGAAAAAGTTGTCAAAACAAATTAAGAACAGAGAAATAATACAAACAATATAATGAAACAATGAAGATCCTCAAAATAAAGGAAAAATATTTAAGATGTCAGAAAAATGTACACACGCTTTACAACACTTTCACACAGTAATCTGATTGTATTTACTTGTATAGCTATGTCTCTTGATAACTCAAGATAGATCTTTGAAGAGGAAATGCAACCGTAGAAGTACAGACTTTTTATACGAGTCCGTGAAAACTACAGGACACAACATTTTATTAGTACAAATTATGCTACAGAGGACGATAACTGCGCTGTGAATTTCGTCCACACGGCAGATATTTTATTGATTGTATTCCATCAGCTGCCTCTGTTGGAACTGAAAATGGCTTCACTCCTGTCTAAGACAGCCTGATAAATTGGATGGCG
>JAUELC010281146.1:0-10022 GCA_031471745.1 Cryptochiton stelleri
ATGAAAATAAGTGTACAGGTAATATTCTTGCGGGACAGGTAAAAAAAAACTACCTGTCTCATGTGACAGGTAGCTTGAAAAAAAACATTTCATGCCCTGATATCCATCATAGTTAATGAGAACTACGAATATATACTTATTCATTTATTATACGCCTGATGAAAATCGGTCATATAAGGGTATGACCACTGACCAGCATCTGTTGGGCCTGCCTCCATACAGTTGGCCCAAATCTGTTTCCTGAGCAGAACTCGGAAACTATAAGGCATATCTTTAAGAAACTTGCTAGACACATTCACCATCAACTGTAGTTGTGCCACCAACAATACATTTATTCCATATTTTGACATATCCCTGGCTACCATATGTCCATTAAGGGTCTATGCCACACCTGGAGGGTGTATATTGGGTTTACTAACTCTTGTTTATAATGTTTTCAATATCTTGTGTCTATTCAATAGGCTTACAAGAGTATATAATTGAACATACATTCCATGTAAACATCCTATATGTTTTATATTCCCTATATCCTGCTGTAAGATTCTATTGTAGCTTTTTATTACCTAGGTGAGTGATTTCCATTCACCGCACTGGGTACTTCAGGGCACCTAAAATCAGTTCACATGAGTCGCTTTTAGAGAGATTTGTGCACAGGACAGGGATCCCTCTTGTAACACATAACGCTCTTTATCAACCTCAGGGCTTTCCATGAAAATTTTAAAGGAGAGTTAAAAATCACTCACCTAAGTAATTCTTCCGTTGCTTTTTGATGAATTATGGGAGTGATTTCCATTCAACATAATACTAAATTTGCTTTTCAGTGCGAGCTAAAAACAGCTCACGCAGATAGTTGGGCAAGAGTGTTTTACGGGCAGGAGTGTGATCACTCTTGTTACACATAAAGCTCTGTAACCTACCTCTTGGTTACTTTTGTTTTGTTCATCACTCTTCTCTTCCTCTTGTAGCTTCACCAAACTCATAAGAGCTAATTCTTCAATCTGTAAAAATCAAAACACCCATTTTATTCCATGCTGAATACAGGACGAAACATTTATCAAATCGCTTGTGTCACCTAATTGATATGGTCATATAGCCTAAAGCTTAGGTGGAATCATCTAACATGATAAAAGCACATACATGCACTTTGCATTAAAAATATGTGTTTCGTGTTAATGTGATTTGTTTGTTTGTTTGATTGGGGTTTTACGCCGTACTTAAGGTTATTTCACTTATATGACGGCGTGCCAGCCCAATGGGTGAAGGAAACCACCCTCAACGCCACTGGCAACAACCAATGACAAGATACAAAACAATCACAGGACATAACAGAACGCGACGACAGCTTCTTATTGCCCCTTAGCTCTGAGAGCACCAGGGCAACACGAAGCTTCCACCAACCACGCGCCTGTGCGTGTTAATGTAAGCCAAAGCCCGCAAGAATCTTTACTTAATTCAGATGAATTTCCCTGACAAGTTGGTTATGACTTATAAAATATTATCACTGAAAAATACACAGAACATCTCAATTAAAATGTAGCCTAATCACATGCAACACATATTTTTGAAACAACTTCATCAAATTATCATGTAAAGACGATTTGTCCTTTAGTGTTAAACCCTTATATCTAAAATATTACTGTAAATCATCTCAAATTTCAGCCAGGAATCACTTTGATCGTTTTGTAGATTGTGATAGTATAATAGTATGTAGCATGTTAACAAACAAATGTATGTTTTCTGTAGAATCCGGGTTCTCTCTAACTGCAAAATTGTCATCTGACTCCCAGATAGTATTTCCAAGTCCTTTGCACAGCTTCCAAAGTAGCTCTTATGTCCGATTTGAGGTGATTTAGGGTAGTTAGACGATAAGGTAGACAACCGTGATGTTTTAACGGGACTGTTTGATGAATCACAATTTATAGGGCTAATTCCTATGTCGTAGGCCTACACTATACCGGTACCTATGTCAGCCTGTGTCAGAGCATTGCAAATCGATATGCCCGCCTCTAAATATATATATCTGATTTTTCCTTGATTTTTGGGGATACATTAGACATAATAAATTGTCTTTCACCAGCTTCCAATCTTTCTTTACTGACATTTGGCCGTTAGGTTCAGAAATTCAGATAAAACTTTAATTTAAACATGATCAGGAAAGAAATTAATCATTTCTTGTGTCTAGTTAGTTATTGTGTCTAGTGTATCAAAAAAAAATATATTCAAAGAGCGATCAGATACATAGAGGCATTCTGTTCCCGCGAGACTTGCCTTCTCTGCGATCGAGAACAAAGTCTGGCATAAATACCAGCCATTCCCCAAAAATTTGGGGGGAATTTGAAAGTATATCAGTTTGTTACTCTGGCACTTTTTGCTCCAATTTATGCCATTATATTTCTTGTAAAAGTTATCGAAATGCGTTTTTAAAAGAATAAAAGAATAAACTGTGCACACTAGGAACAGATAGTTAAGGGAAGATATCTCTGTTGAGAATGAGCATTCAACTTACCTGCAAAAGTACCGGGTATGTGATAAAGAAATAAACGTTTTGGGTGAAAATGTCATTTGCTTCTTTTGTCATTGTAAGGTTGTATTGCCAACATTCGCACAATAAAACCAAGACTAACCACAAAAATAATATCCTTTGTAACACAAAGATACAATCAAACGGTCTTTATTTACAAAAGCCTAATTGATAACAGCTTTACGCCCTATCATTCATTATTCAAGTTTTAAATAGCACTTCCAGACTTTCATTAGGTAATATCTGTTCAATTTATGAATATATACACTTCCTTTTTTTCTACACCTACATGAATGATGAGGATGACTTCTTGATATATTTTCCTTGCAAAAATAGCTTTAAAAATCAAACTATATGATTACACTGCAGGGTTAGAACTGCATCTGGGAGCCTCCAAGTATACACTGCTCTAAACCAAGTCACGTAAATTTGAATGAATTTACATTCATATTGGTCTGTATCCCCTGGCTGGATTCGCACAATATAAAATTATGTTAGTGAGAATCTAGCTTAGCTTACTTAGTTCTAACCCTGTGAAATCAGGCTGTGAAACAATACAATATGATTAGATCTGCACACTACTCAAGATGTTCAGTGTAAAATTACATTTGGTCGGCTTTCTCAGTAATGTGAAATGTTGATATGGTTGATTCTTTTTACATGTATGTGTCTTTAAATGCTTGATTCATTATCACTGTGGCCCTATTTTAAGTTTAATTTCTAGTGATATAAACATGTTATCCCACTGCTGACACCAAAAACAAAATACACAAATCTAATAAATTACTTTCTGAGGTAAGAACGTTTGGTCATCAGGATGTTCAGCGTATATTATATGATACTTAACCAACCCATTCCATTTGATGTTTTTACCGTTTTATTCAGAATAGCATTTTACCACAAAGTGGCACAAACAAAGGTTTATTTCTTTTGGATAATGTATGCGGAGCAAATGTTGTTGAAGGGTAACAACAGTAAATTTATCACTCAAAAACATTTCAATCAAAGCCCAGGGCCAGTCTACAAAGCAATTATATTTTTGCTTTCTCTTCAAGGCGCCTCACAGAGTCTGTGAGCAAAATAAAGAAATATACGGCCATACGGGTTAAATATTGCATGGTAATTTTCCCCCATGTAACTGATAGACAGAATGAAGGGAAAGTGATTTATTTTGTAAAATCGACTCAGTTGTCCTTAGCACAGGTTGTTATTGTTTACATTTGAAACAACCATTATCAGGTATTCAAAATATGATGCACTGTTGTTAGTCCTACATGAATCTTTACACCATTTATACATAGCAGTTTGGTCACAAGAAAAAAAATAACCTTTCAGCCATCTCTCCAAGACTGCTTTTATTTTGGAGATTTAAAGACTTCCATTCTATTGTCTTATACTGTTTGATCTCACTCATATTTTGATATCTTCATATAACATTTATTTTGACAATGTTCAAAATAAGATCCAATATGTTTCTTGGTGTTACTGGGTCGAGTTGCTCGATCTGTTTCTGAAAGCAGATTAAATCACAAATAGTTGATTTGTGACCTTCAGCGAGGCACGATGTTACTCCAGGGTTGAACTGACTGATCCTTTGACCAACCAGCCCCTTTCTACAGATTTGGATTTCAGCTTTCCTAAACCTTATTGGAATGAATGGAACCAGTTCTCACTTGAGGAATCATAGAATGAATGCTGTATCTGTGTTACATATACAATAACTCGAAGTATTTAAAGAATACAAGCATAATGTTTATAGCATTGGTCATTTCACTAGACCAGCTTTCTTGGCCTCTGTTTCGTATATCAACAACCTCCACATTTTTACTACAAATACTTCAGCTTCCTCATCCAATACCTGAAAAGAAATTATCATTGATTACTTTTTGAGTGTGGTTCAAAAGCTTTAAGTGTATGACTGGTCATAATTTTTGTTTGTTTGATGCTATACTTAAAAATATGTCATGCACCGTTTGTAACTGGTAACTGTTTGCAATAACTGGTTAGCAGTTGTTTACAATCTGATTTAGTATAAACCAGGCAAATTTATTGCAGCCTTTGCAGGTTACTAAAATATGGTTTGAAAACACAAGTTGTTTGTTTGACTGGTGGTTTACACTGTACCTAAGGGTATTTCACTTATATAACGACGGTGCCAGCATCAATGGTGGAGGAAAATGGGCAAGCCCGGAGAAAACCACCCGGCTTCCCGCAAGTCACTGGCAACTTCCCCACATATGGGTGTTTTCGAGCGTTGCCCACAGGTGGACAACCCCATGGACCAGATTGGCGAGAGGAACAGTGGCCCAAACATTGTAGACCATTGAGAGTGGCCTGTTTAAAACAAGAGTTAAACCACCATGCTCTGTCCACAAATTCCTCCATTTGTTGGTTTCAATTGAAATTTCAGTTTAACTGTTAGTGATTTTCTAATCCGTTATCAACAATTTTGTAATTGGTTAGTTACCCAATTCAGCACGAATACCCCAGGTTGTATCACTTACATAACTGATCACTTAAAAGGCAAATTAATACATTTATTGGCCAATGATGGGACCTTATTCTTGGCTATAACACTATCTTAGATTATGAAATGATTTGACTAATGGATTGGTGGCTTTATCAGTGACCATTCAGAAAGGCCAAATTGCCCCCAAGGACAAATGCAGTAAATAAAATTTCTTACAACTTACCATGGCTACGTCGTTGAGTATATTTTGAGGTGAACTCTGTGCCATGACTTTCTCACAGATAAACTCTGTTAAAGTGGGTTCCTCTTCGCCTATATACTCCACTATCTTTTTATTAACCCAGGGCTTGATACGTTTATCCATTAAACCCTGCGTAAAAAATAAAAACATTTAAAATTCAATTATTTTACTTCCACCTGCTCAGAGGCTGTTTATGCCATACTTCATATAATTTAATTGGTGGAAAAAGTAAAAAAAAAACACACTGTCCTGGTTACTTCCCCTTGGTACATGTATTGTGTCAATCATGTATGTTTATTTCATTGGTTTGTTTGTTTGATTGGGGTTTTACGCCGTACTTAAGGTTATTTCTGTTTTCACTTATATGACGGCGTGCCTGCCCAATGGGTGAAGGAAAGCCTGACGCCACTGGCAACAAGCAATGACAATATACAAGACAATCACAGGACATAACAGAGCACCACAACAGCTTCTTGTTTCCCCATCGCTCCGAGAGCACCAGGGCAACACGAAGCTCCCTCCAACCGCCCGCTTATTTCATTGGTGTTTCACCTTCAGCTCAATGCTATTGCTCTTATACAACACTTGTGTGACATTGTTCGTATTTAGTGGAAAACCGAGAGGCAGCCTGTTAAAACCACTGCTTGACCCCAAAAGCCAGGATTGAACAGGTGGACAGATGGACTTGAACCCATAAGGTACAGTGAAGTCAAGCCATGACATATCTAATAAGTCACAGTGACATCCAACAATAAGTTAATGTGGTGAACATACATCTCATTGATCCATCATGTAGAGCGCTATACATCTAGAAGATTTGGCTCCAAAGCCAGATAACTAGCAGTCTGTAGTTGTCTAAAATGGGCTATGATATAAGTAACACAAATGTTAAACTTATGCCTATTAGGCATGTTAAAACTATTTGTTAAGTTTACTTTTGTTAGTATTACGCTGTTCAAGGATTTATTGATTAATTAGTGTTTAACGCTGTACTCAAGGGTATTTCACTTATATGACGGCGGTGTACTCCAACAGTAAATAGCCACACTAATACAAACCATAAAATAAAATGAAAAATGTGTTCCTCCAGTGCTTAGTAGAGACAGCATAATTATGCTCAGACAATGCTGCCCTTTGCCTGAGAGCCTGGCTGTTCAAGGAAGATTAGGACATGTCGGATGTCATCCTCTCTTCGTCTAACCAATTACCTTTATCCCCTTCAAAACTATCTCTTTTTTTATTATTTATAAAAATGGAAGAAAAAGAGAGAACAAATTTGACTTACTCTATCCACCATAGTCCAATCTAATTGATATGCAAACAACTCTTCCTTGGCTGTGGGAATTCTCTCTATTAGCTTCTTTATACTGTGTCGTTTTTCCTCAGCAGTACTGGCTTTTTTCTCAGCGGAATCTTCATAATCTAACGGAATTAATTTACGTTTCTTGGCTGCATCCCCTGATTCATCGTCATCCTGATTAAAAACATCCCCCACTGTAAACTTTTTCCTCTTACTATTGCTGTCATTTGGACTGTCTGGTGCACCTGATTTAAAGAGAGACAAAACTATTAGACAAGACATTGACATTAATTTAACTCAGACAAAGTGGAGTGGTGGACATTGTATGTCTTATTAAAGTTGAGATATTCATAATAAAGCTTTTTGATTTTATTTTTTCTGTGATTCTTTTGTTAGTACAAAAAAATAACTTGATGCAGTACACATCTCCCACTAACAAATGAAACAGTACAGGTTATTTGAATACACTAAATGTATGGTGTTAGCCTAAGTTTGATCCAAATGTGACTAAGCTCAAAACACGAAAATTAGAGCACAAAATATATTCTTGATACACACAGGCAAATGATTAGTTTAATGCAAAGAAAGGAAAAGAAATTATCTAAAAAAAAAACGCAAAATAATTGGGCATCAGAGGCTGATGAAAATGAATTGTATGCTTACCGAGTTTAATTCCACCAAATGATTTCTTTGCAGCCTCTTGTTGGGGTGCTGGTCCGTAGACGGGTGCAGGACTCTCATCTGGTATTGACTGTGATGGGGGGAAGCTGAGACGAGAATCATCGTCAGACACTGGGGTTGAACTGTCACCATTCATTGAGGGTACAAGTGGTCGGAGCGTGGGCGCCATTTTAGGGGGATAATCGGTCTCCCGTTCTGGTGAAGGTTTAGGTTGAAGTTGAGGCTGAGGCTGTGGTGGTGGTTGTGGGGGAGGAACAGGGGACTCCCTCTGGGGTACAACAGGTTCTGGAGCAGGGGGTTCAGGCTCTATCAACGGCTGTTTGGGTTTTAAATGTTTCTCTCTCTCCCTCTCAATCTGAGGAGAAAACACAAAGCCATATTGGTTTTGTAATTAAAATTACTGCTTATTTGCTTGATTAATTGATTGGTGTTTAAGATCATACTCAAGGGTATTTCCCTTCTATGACAGTGGTGGCCTCAAACAGTAAAAAGCTACACTAATACAACCATAAAATGTGTAGTGTTTTGCTCGGTTGGAAAAATAAAGCTCCTCCAGTGCTTAGTAAAGACAGCATGACTACGCTCCGAACATGCTGCCCTAAGCCAGAGGGCTCACTTATTTGCAAATATTTTCCTATACCGGTAGCTACATATGACCACACAAAATATTGTGTTTACCTAAAAGACCACAATAACCATGATAAATGAACAGGATACGTCTTTATGACGAAATGTGACCATTAACTGATGCAGCAACATGGGAGAATTTATCAGATTAGGGTTTATCTGCTTGGTGTTTTAACCCTGCACTAGTAGTGACGTACCGCTGTAGCAACACCTGGGGCTGAGGTTATCAAAACTGGAGCATACTCAAGGCAGACTGCTCAAATCCTTGAGATTCTGCTCCCCTGAGTTATGCTAAAAAATCACCGAGATTTCAGCCTCTTGAGCATGGCTTTGTGGAGCTTTTCAGTTAAAGAAGTTAGACAAACAACACCGGACTCTATTGCTCTGTTGAGCTAAAATGCATTTACAAACATCAAATGTTTTAGACAACTCTGCAATTCGTGAGTACAGTTTTGATTTGTTTGATTGGTAACATTGTTTATCCACTTCTTACTCTGTTTACTAAATACGTTGGAAAGCCGAGAGGATACATCGTAAAAACCACCCCCACAGTAGCCGGTAACCTTGTGTGACTCTCATATACCAGTGGTCGACTGGGACACATGAACTCTTGTGGTACATCATTGGAGGATCAGCAGTCCAACAAGCTAACCATTGAGCCACGGTGCAGGCCTCGTTTATTGTTTAGGATAGTTCGGATCGTGCTTAGGTTTCATGCTCAGCTGAGCATAGAAAACACTAAAACTTTGGACCCAGAGTTGACTCAGTTGAGCATGAAATCTTCTCTTGAGCAGAATTAAGGACATTTATAACATCAGGTCCGGGCCAACACACAATAAAAAAAACACCTCCTTTTTATTTAATCTGATAAAGGATCGATTTGTTAAAGATTGTTAATAAACCAACTGAATCCAGACAAGCTGGACAATGAATATTTTCATACAACAGAGGATTTCTTTACTTTGGCCATTGAAATTTCAAGCCAAGACTAATATGTAACATGCCCCATGGAAAATAATGTGCTAAAACTTTCTCAATAACTGAATTATGCTTCGCAGTTTAACCATTTTCTGTCTGGTGTGGTCCACAGTGTGCACTGATTTGTTCTGTTTAATTTGGCAAACGTTATGTCCTCTGTCTTGTGGCATACATGTCGATCAAAAGTTAACACATTAACTTTACCTGTTCCATTGAACGACTTGCCCCATTATTAGGTCAGTTATTCTAGAATGCAAAATGATTCATCAGTCTACACCCCTGTGCCAGCTTGATTAATCTTGATCAAATATATTACCTTAGCTATTTCCGCCTCTGGATCAGGGTGACCTTCTTCCAATAAACGTCGCCTGATGTCATCTAACTCTTCTCTTTCCCTCTGTCTATCCCGATCATCCACTTCTTTCTCCTTCTCTCGTTCCTTAATGCGGCGTCCTAGTGCACTGCCCCTGGTAAACAAAAACAGTATCAAATGGTTTAAAAACATTATTGGATAACCAAGGGGCCAATTATTGTATTTTACTGCTTAATTGCCCTATTGGCTGCTTTTGCTAATTGTAAATGAACAACAATAGAATTAACATATCTAATAATTTTGTATATATCACTCCCATTGCAATATTCCAATCACTATGCTAGCTAGAGTTCGACATATGGCTATTGGGGCGAACAGACCAAACGAGTCCAGTAAATCATTAGACTAAAATTGCACATCACGATGAAATATTATATTTCAGTTAAATCCACATAAGCAATAAAAAAAATGTGGAAAACTGTTCAGTGTTATAAAGCTAAATCTATGGTGTTATCAGTACTTAGGTGACTAATAATAAAAAGATAAACCGTAAAATCCTTCTTTTTTAAAATCTTTTGCTCGACAGCCCTATCATTTGATTGTGATAAGTTGAGATTGAACAATAACAGAGTTGACATATAGATGTTGATCTTACTTGTAATACTTAGGATCATCCCTCTCGTCATCATAATCCTCTAAAAACTCCTTCAGTCTTCTACCTTCTCGCAGCTGGAGTGAGAAATATGTTGTTTAACATCTTACTCAAAGTGAATTTAATAGTTAAGTGCTGTTAACCATTATATAGGTTAACTGCTATTATTATAATCCAAGCTAAATGTGTATGTTAACTCATTCGCTCCCAGGAGCGCCTGTAGGCGCTCTGCAGAGCAT
>JAUELC010281157.1:0-16266 GCA_031471745.1 Cryptochiton stelleri
CATCATTTGTTGCAATTATTGTGTGGCTGGTTTGAGTGGTTTCCTTCTTTCATTGAGCCGACACACTGTGATGTTAGTGAAATAATCTTAAGTACATTATAAAAAACACACCAATGAACTATATTATTTTCAAAGATCAACAACCCTGGCATTTTAGTGATATTTACCTGAATGAAAACCTGCAAAAAACCCTATGTTAAATATTTAATAAATATATTATATACCCATGAGCGGTTGGAGGGAGCTTCCTGTTACTCTCAGAGCAACACGAAGTTGATCTCTTTGTGGCATCCTGTGGTTGTCTTGTATCTTGTCATTGTTTGTTGCCAGTGGCGTCGGGATGGTTTCTTTCACCCATTGGGATGGCACACCGTCATATGAGTGAAATAACCTTAAGTACGGTGTAAAACCCCCATCAAACAAACAAACAAAAAGTATATATCCATCATGATATACCGTAGGTAAGTAGATACCACAACAAAACAAAATAGTACTTTTTACTAACTCTATTTACAGAACAAAATTCTATCACAAAAAAAAAAACCCTGCAAAACTTTGATGTTAAAAACAAATGCAACATGGATGCAATATTTAGTTTTGTTTGAAGTAAATCGTCAAGCTAGCAACATTTAAGGCAGAGATGTATTACGTCAATGCAGAATTGCAGATGTATGTGTGATTATCTGCATGAGGTAAACTGTGCAAGTTTAGAGCAGTCTGGGTTAGTGGGGTTTTTCTTCCCCCACAGTCAGTTTGTAGTGTATCTGGTAGGTAATGTGTTGTTGGTGTTATCCTGATTTACTAACTAGCTAACCACACCTCTATCTCTGGGCTTCATAACCTGGCTCTATACCACATTGTATAGGCCAGTATGTGCATTATTTCCCACTGTCACGACCTTCTGCATATATGCTAAGTAGGGTTGTATTTTCAACTGTAAAATTGAGTGTTAACCTGAGTAAAGTTTGCTGTTTGTCCACTTTAAGGCTGTCATTATCAATTTGTATTGGGCTAACTTAATTTAAGCTGGTACAATCTAATAAATGCTATGCTACCCAAGTCAACAATGACTTATTGTTATATAAATTTATATTTATGTAACAATCTCATTTTTTACATTTAACACATTTGCCATGTGATTTAAGTCTTCCTGTTTGAAGTCACATCTGCACTTTACCTGATGATGGGAATATAATGAATGAGAGAGTGGTTAGTGGGAGCTTCCTGTGCCTTGGTCCTCTCTGAGTGAAAGGACAACATGAAGCCGGGCTGTTGTGGAGTCTTGCACTGTTAATTTGCACACTTTGTCTTGTTGCACCATGTTTTGCATCATGTGCTGGTTTTGTATCTTGTCATTGTTTATTGCTAGTGTGGTCAGGGCTTGTTTTCTTTTAACTATTAGGCTGGCACACCATCATATCATTGAAATAACCTTTCAATTAACATTCAATTAAGAGATTGTTGAACAGTTTCTTACTTTTGGGAAATCTTTGGAATTGAAAGATTCTTGCTGGGATTTGACCGGTTCATTTAATTCTAATATTTAGAACTCTAACATTATGCATTTCTGTACTGAATAAAAGTTATTTTTGCATTTCTTTCGTTGTTTGCCTTCAAGGATTGCAGTGAAAGCCATCACTGAGATTGATTGATTCTGTTATATAAATGAATCCATATGCTGAGTTTTCCTTTGGAATCTCAATAACTTCCTTTTTATGTGCTTTACCAACATTTAAAGGAAAAAATAAACATTACTTTATTAACTGCTTGATAGTAATGACTTAAGAACTTGCCATTTAATCAGGGATGGTACAAGTAACAATATTGTTGGTTGTAAAGGCGTATGATCTTTAAAAAAATTTGTAGAGGTTCTTAAAACTGTTGTGTTCATTGAGGTTACCTGGTCATGGATCATAGGTTTTGAAGACTGAGAGCTCTGTGTTTGTGTGTTAACCCAGGCATTTGTACTCTTTAAATATATCACTAAGATCTATCTATCTAACCTACACTCTGCTACACTTTAAAGAAGTTTTTTTTTCCAATCCAGATTTGAAGGATTGCTCTGACTTGTGTCGTTTTTGCGTCACTGTAACTAACTTAGAAGCAATAAAAGCAGAAATTCCTGTTTGATATCGTGTTGCTTTTTGTGTTGATGTGTTGTAGAGACATAGCAATTGGCTAAGACTTGGCGACTTCAAATGTGTTCTATATTCACACTTGTCGCTTGTAGTTATTAGTGTCTTTATGACCATAGCACACATGTTCAAATCTTAACAATTAGTACATACATCAGACTGTTTGCATTAATTAATCTACTAACATATTTTGTGTGTACATTAAACCATATATGGCTTGATTTATAAGCAGGAAGTCTTTTCATGTATTACTTTATTCACATCACATCGTTTATATTTAAAGATCTGATGTATGTATACTCACAACAACATTTGTGATGTCTGGATTGTAGGATGAATAAGGATATTTATTAGCAACAGTTGTATTCGGCAACACAAACATGTCTTCAGTTTTATTTGACTGTTGTTGTGATTTGAAGTTGATAATAGTGAAACTATACTACCAATATTGAACATACTAATGTTAAGGAAGCTACCACTTTAGGTTAATTTATTTTTATGGGTCAAGCTAATGGCATGTTATTGAAGGTTGAAGGAAGAGATCTACTTGTGTGAAGTGTATGTATGTATATATACACCTATTTGGTGACGTCATCGTCTGTTACTCTCATTAAAACAAGAATGTCCCATTGAAAGGATACATCCGCCAGATGATCATCGCCTGATAAATTTTCAAGGTACAGACGGTATACTTGTGTAACAGTTGGAGAGACAACAGGATACAATAGTGGCTGGTGTTTTGTTCAAACAAAACCTACACTGCCAAAAAAGTGTTCATAGTCTGTCTTGAGGATTGGTGTTGACCTGTTTTGACAGGTACTGAGAGCTAGACATGGCTGAGAGACGTCAGCTAGAAACCTAGTGCCCATAATCCTGATGACTTTAATAGGGTAAGGAGGATACCATGATTGATAAGACACCTGGTGATGTGAATGCTATTGCAGGAAACACTTTTTCTTCCATCAATTAGACTCTTTTAACCTCTATGACACTTACTTTGGTCATGATGTTCAAGGGGGAATGCTGTAGAAAACAGTAGCTGGTTTAGGCCTCACATGGACATGCATCAATTTAGGAGCCAGGCAGAGATTTCACCACTTGTGCCGAAGACCTACTTTACTTGAAGCCTCACTGTATTGTATGGTATTACCTTGATTGGTTGTTCAGGTGTTAAATCTCAGCCGACATGTAAATACCTAATCAACCTCATATTGTGATTTATACAGACAAGAGTGAGTGTAAGAGCTCAGTTTTTTAATACACACTACCTGTTGATGTTACCCATGCTAAAGTGTGTCTTAACTACATTGAACTTATCTTTGCAAAAGTTAAGGTCAAATGTATCAGGTAACCGGAAAATAGCTTTGTGTCATAACTTCTTTGAAAGAAACGGTGTTTTAGTTTCTGTTTGTGGTGTACAGCTCTACCAGTAGATGTATATGTTCAGAATGTGTGCTGGATAAACCTCCAGGATCTCTTACACCTGTGCCTTGTGGATTATAGTGAATAATATCAATTGGTTTTATGACTGATAGTTATTAGCTAAACTTGTGCTGTCATGGAAAACACACCACCAAAAAAGAAAAGTGGCAGGAAGTTACCACGGCCACCTAAATCACCCAAAAAGGGTTCTGGGTCAACAGAAGTAGGAGATAACCATATGACTAAGCAAAAGGGATCTAATGAAGATCCCACGAAAAGGAAACGTTCTACTGATGGTACAGCAGCAGAAAAGAGTTCTAAAAAAGCAGTTACCAAAAAGGATATATCTATTAAAGTCCCAGCAAAGGAAAGTGGATCTACTGTAGACGAGAAGAGAGTGGAGAACTCTGCTGGAGCTACAGCAGGTACATTTGTACTAATTATAGGCTGTAGATTGTCATCATAGCTGTCATATTAACTACATGGCATTTCAATAGGGTGTTTTATGTTCTTCAACATCCATGTTTAGCACTTCTTTTATAAAATTAACACTGATACACAAGGTTAGTGGTTAGAGCGTTTATCTTGCACTTAGTATCTTGAGAGTCATGATGGAGTAAAAGGAAATTTGTTTTTCAGAAACCGCCTGTATTTTCATCACAAGGTGATGAGCATTAATAACTTAAAGGAACAATTTGTTAGCTGAGTGCCAGCACTTTGTCAAAATGGAATCACCGTATCACATGGGACTGTCATTTTAGTGAAATAACCTAGAGCATAGTATTGGACACCAATTTTAAAAAAAAAAGGAAATGGAGGAGCTTGGTGATTTATATGCAAGTAGTACAGTTTGCTAACAAGAAATCTTGTGTAGTGACATTTAAATGCACTTAAATGTTAGGGGGTTTGTTGTTTGTCTTTGAATTTAGCAAAAATAAAAGTTATTCATTAGTGTTAGTACAGCTTCCCCTTCTAAAGTAAGCAGATGAACTTTTTAATTTATATGCATATAAGTAATCTGAGCTTTTCTCAAATCTGTAAAACAGGTTGAAGATTATCTTGTTAAAGTGTGATTAGGTAGCATGCGTTAGATCAAAGTGACAGGTTTCCTAACTACCCTTCCTTTGGTGTATTTCAGTTTGTTAAATTTTGTAAATAAACTGTGACAGTAAATGAAGATATGACGCTTAGATTCATATTTTGGTCACTAGACTAGCTCATTGCTCTGGCAGCTCAAACATATAAAATCAGTATTGTTGATAATATTTGGAAAATTGTTCTGTAATCGCTTATCTTCTGTTCATGTCTATGTTTATGTAATCCTCTTTTGTGGGATAGATCTGCTGTATTTCTTGTTCAAGGAGTGTGTGTCTTATCTGTCGGTTGTGTTTTGGCAGAGTTTATAATGGTATTTATAGGTTGAGGTGGATACCTGGCATTGGTGTGGTGTTTACCTTGTGGTTGGCTTCCAACATAAACCTCATACCTTACCCTATGTTAAGCCTGTGTTCATGTGATGAGGCTGTGTATAGGAACATCTTTTCCTTTTGCAAATAATATGAATAAGTAGATGCAGTTAAGAAAATGTTTCAGAAACAAGGACTTTTTTAAAGCATCTAAAAAAATCTTAAAACATTCCTGTGTCTATATTCTTCTTGAATCAAAATCATTTAGCCAAGGAATTTTTTAAGGTTTATCAATTTTATCATCACTTCAGATACTAAGCTCTTTAACAATTGACATTTTGTCAATAATTTGTTTTATATACATTAATAAATTTTAAATTTGAATGGTGTTTATAAGTAGGGTCTTTGTCCTTGAGTATTTATTGTTAACTGTTCATGATAGGATATTTTCTCTATTCTTTGTTTCGTTTCTCCTTAACTACGTTTGTACTATTATGGGATAACCTTCTTTCCAAAATTCTATTAAAATCTACCATCATTTGAAACATCTAGTCATTTTCAATCTGAATGAGCCAAACATTCCTAAATAACCTAGTAATAAGCAGTCTTAAAATTAACCCAACACCGCGGAACACTTCATATTTTGGTTGTAACATTTTACTGTTTTATGTTGGAGTACAACACTGTCATATTAGTAAAATACCCCTGAGTATGACATAAAACACCAAACAAACAAACAAATAACAGTTGTCAGAAGTAGCTAAGATGTTTCTTCTATTACAAGGGACAGTGTCTCGAAGGCATGATTATCAGAATGGTTTTATTAGGACTTCTCTAGTTCTTAACCTTTAATACTTCAGCAAAAGTGTTGATACAAATCAGTGACATAGATTTGCTTTTCAATCTGCATGTACTATTATCAGAGGTTGATAGAAATTGCATCGTCAGGCCCAAAATATTCAATATATACCATTTTCAAGGTGAAAATATTCTATTGTAAAGGGAAAATATTCAATTTTGTGAGTTTGGGTTCATAGGAAATAGACCTACAGTATGAACCCCTGATGGTAGTATTTTGGCTGGGCCTTTTCGAATCTGTTATAAAGAGCTATTGTGGTGATTCTAAATTGAAGTAATTTGTGTCAAGCATTTCTTGAATGAAGATGTTTTTGGTTTTTCAAATTTTTAAACTTGGAGTGTGTAGTTAAATTGGTCTCTCTGTAAAGAGTGTCGCCGTAGACAACTTTTGAGCAGATTGTTGGTTGGACCGTGGAAGCTTCATTTGCCCTGGTGTTCAGGGCAGCATGAAGCCGATTTGTTTTGTTGTCTTGCACTGTAGATGTGCACTCTCTTCCTTATTGCACCATCTTTTGTGTCCTGTGCTTGTCTCCTGTGCTTGTCTTGTATCTTGGCTTGTATCTTAGCATTGTTTGTTGCCAGTAACATTGAATGTAGTTTTGTGACCCATTGAGCCGGTTTACTGTCATATGAATGAATAACCCTAAGCATGGCATAAAACCCCAATAAAACAAACACACAACTTGCAATCCTGGATGGCTTAAACCCAAATTAAACAAAAATACAAATCTAACATCATAAGGACACAACACATCTTAGAATTAACAACCACCAATATTTGACAGGTGTAACTGTTTTTAATCCACAAACTATCTCAAATGTCAGTGTCCTTAAAGATATCTTAAGAAATTGTAATGATATCCGAAGCTAATAATTAAAAAACTTAAAGGACTAAGGCCAAACCAATAGTGTACCATATAACATGTATCTTGGTCTGTTTTGACAAGGCCATAGTCCTATCTCAAGCTTGTACTAGATATCTGTAGTTAATAATAGCAGACACATTCCTGTAAGGCTATTCAACCTGTCATGCTTTGTTGGTTTTCTCTGGAGTGAGTTGCCCTAAAATATGCACACTACCCCGCATGTATACAGACCTATCTGTGTACATTGGTTATATATGTCTTTAATATGATATTTACTTCCTTAATAAAAGCCCAAACTTATTTTAGGTAGACACTATGGATCGTGGGTGACAAGAGTGGATTTGTGGTTAGTTTTTAAATTAGGATTCCTTACAAATCAAACCAACTTTAACAATTAATTTATGTGGGTTAAATCATAGAGGTCTCTTTGTAGCAATGACTGTCTAGATAGGTATCAACCAGCCTTTACATTATTTTAGCTTTAGTCAAATTGTTTTCATATGCGAGGAATGTCAAAAACATAATGCATGTTTGGCCTATAAACATCCAAATGTAGTTAATGTTAAAATGTTTTGACAAGCCATCTCACACCTACATGTACATAAACTTTTTCACCTGAACATTGGGTGTGGCTATTTTAGAAGTTGAATTAGGTCAAATTAGCTGTTACAGTGTACAGCTCAGATGACATGTTATATACCCTGTATGTTGTTTCTCAGTTAAAGAGGTAATGGTTATAGTGGATATTTGAAGTATGAAGTTAAATTCTAATTCCATAACCATAGGATTAAATAACTTTCTTACACCTAATCTAGATTTACCCTTCTTGAGCCATAAATACTAAATATTTATTGTGATTGTAGTGCAAGCACGACATTGATTTGACACATTTTGCTGCTGAAAGATTTAACATAATATTAACATAATTTGTTTTTCTCAATCCTCACACTACAACCCCGATAATTCCACTCGCGAGGCGTTGATCATTGATATCATAATACAGTGGTGATAGACATGTATGTCACAAAGAGATGACATCACATTTTCAACGACTTCACTATTGTGACGTAACAGCGATGTCACGACACTATATACTTTGTTGCGAGAGGATGTTACAGTGCCGTTTCAATCGTTCTGTGAGGTGTACAACAATGTTTATTCATACCAGCCATGTAAAAATATGTACATTTTTACACGAAACTCACCCAAAAAAATTCAACAAAAAAAATTTAATGTGAGAAAAGGATTATCCAAATTGAGCCCAACTATTAGGATGAATATCACTCTCGTCTACTGATTTAGAAAATCACTCGATTTTGATAAAGTAATAGACTTGAGTGATATTCAGCGTAATACATGGTCTCTCGTTGGTTAACCTCTATATCAGTGAATTTTGTTGCTAGTTCAACTTGACCATTCTAGACAAATTTAAAAAAATTGATTTACCTCCTTTCCGTCTATTTTTGATGGGAAATCTCTGGTATCGTATCTGTAAACACTGAGATTTCTGTAACTGAAACTATTCATGAACTAAAAATCTTAAGGATTCTTCCGCTAGTCAGGGGTAAAATTGTTACAATTTTTTGTTTGTTGACATTCTGTGAACTTTGGTTATCAATCTTGATAATGCAAACTTTCATAAAAAAATAAAGTTTTTAAGTATGTTATTTTTAGATTTGAAGTGTAAAATATGTGTCTCAAAGATCACCTGCATTTACCTAGCGGATTAATGGGATTATCTCACCTAGGCTAACTATCTGCTGGTCGTTATCAAAAGCCAATCCACAAAAGACGCTTGACTGTTGGGGGTGTGAAATCAAACTGATCAGCTGACAGTAAGACAAAAGCGGGAGACATATTACACAGATGACTTGTGAAAGTGACAGACATGTGACGTAAGTGTGTATTCAGCCAGGGCTTTAGAACAATCATTTATACAACATATCATACCTGCTATAGAACACTCACTGATACCATTAACAAAGGTGTGAAGGTAATCAACGGTGCCCACGTGGCTCAAAATTTGGAGTAAAAAATGTCAATTAAAGACAGGTTTTACAAATTTATAATTTACAAAATTCAAAAAATATATAATATAAAACTTCATTGCGCCTTTTCGGTCAACTATAAACAACAAGTTATATATTAAATTTACGGAAATAATCTAAAGAAAATATGTAGTTCAGTCCTTCAATACTTTTTTGCTGTTTTCTCTGCTTTCTTTTTTCATCATTTTTTAAAACGAAAATCCTTTTTTTTTCTCGTAAACCATTTGTACAAAGTCAGACAATCAGTGTTTATTTTTTGGATCCTGAATTCCTGATGTTACATGAAACAGGATGCATTTATAAGGGTGTTAACTTCTACTCACATACATGTATCAACCGTATACCAAGTAACATGTGATTCTCAAAATAAGTACTACTTTTAATTGATGTTATAAATAACAGTTATTCGACCAGACCAGTACCAAACTTAATAGTCCCTTAGGCATTGTACAACCCCTGCAGTTGAACTTATATGATTCATCCTGTTTCTCTCTCGAGCGAGTGACTCTCACCACACCCATACACTTAAATCATGTATCTCCTATACACTAGCGTTTACTATATTGTTGTTACTATTTAAGCTAGCTACATGTACGCTTATAATGGAAAACTGTGTATTAAAAGTATAGTTCAAGGTACTTTAGTTCTAACGTTATTAACATGTGTTATTCATATTAAAGCAGTAAAAATATAGAGTAGATTTGTAAGTTTGAGAAATGACAGCTGTTCATTTTAGAGCTCTCGGTCCTAAATCTCACTTCATCTATAATTCAGAACCATTCTGTTGTGTAATATGCCTTCATTTTTATATTGCTTCATTTTTTCTATGTTTCTGTTCCAAGTTAACAGGCAATGAGTTTCCTGTGTGATTTGTTTGTGGTGTCTTGCACTGTAAATTCCACACGTACATGTATTATGTCGCCTTGTTATTTTGTGTCTTGTGGCTGTCTTCATTTGTTGCAAGTGTCATAAGGGTGGTTTCCTTCACGTAATGGGCTGGCATACCGTAAAACCAACAGACAGCAATGAGTTTCTAGGCCTGGAGGTATAACTGCAATGGAGAAATTCTAAAATTACAGTAATTTCTGAGAGGAGACTTATCATCATCCTACATGTACCTATCTATACCTAACCTGTTACTTTAAATCGGACTATGGAAGATTACTTGTGACATGACACACAGTTGGGTAATACTCTTGCACTAATGACAGTTCACAACAGAGACTGTTTAGACAGTGTCTTTGAGACACTCAACATATCCAAATAGAGAGCTACCTTGAAAATAAAATGTCTAGTACCTGTTTACATTGTTTTAAAAGTGAGACTTTTCATTTCTGGTGAATACCATGTTTCACACCGAAACCACAATCCTAGAAGATATGTAACGTAAGTAAAAAGTGTATGGTTAATTTCAGTCTTAATATTGGCATTCATACACTTCACACAATTAATTTTCTCTTCGTGTGACACAATGGTATATGAATGGGAAAGTTTAAATATAAAAAATGGTATTCTTTTCTAGAAACAGTTTTGTAGTAACATTTTGAGTTTGTTACTGATTCAAATCAGTATGTTTGTCTCATTGAATTTCATCTAATTGCATGGACACCAATCAGTCTGACTTAAGCCTCATTTCACTGAAAGAAATAGTTTGTTCATTTGAACAGCTTAACCCTTGATCACTTATTGCAGCAGTCATAATTCTCGTCAGTACTTTATTTAATTATCCATACAGTGACTGTTGCTGTGTACTGTACAGTGGCCTTGCTTGCAGTTCGGTTTCTGATACACACAGATAGTGATCGTGACATGTAAACATACTGAATTATATCTGTTTTATTTGACTATTGGGGTTATTAATCATGCTCCCAGTACTTAGATCAGGGAGAAACAAATCAGGATAGTAATTTAACATGACTAACATAATACTAAGTGCTTAATTTCCTTCCCTTGGTTAGGACAATAAAATATAACTGAAGTACCCCTAATCACCTAAAATTTCAGCCATAAAAGTACTACTTTGGAAGCTATTTTTAAAAAATTAGACATAACATCTGGGAGTCCGATGACAATTTTTCATTTAGGGAGAATAAGGATTGTTCAGAAAACCGAAATTTGTTTGTTTTTATTCTATATTACTTTCACAACTTGCAAAACGGTGACAGTGATTCATGGACAAAATGTAGGTGATTTACATCACTCTGACACAGGCTTTCCGATTGAGGTGTTCCAGAAGTTGTATTAATAAATTGCCTAATAGTCTGAATTTCTTCTTCACACAAAATCTCCTGAATTACATGTACTTTTTGATCCAACAGGACATATATAATGTATCTTACTTAACTACGACTAAATGTAATTGTATTTGTACATGTTAGTCAACAAAAAAAACTTCCATAATTTCGGTTATTTCTTCTGCTTAAATTTTGAATTCCATTTTTATATTAGAATTATTGAGGCAGGTGTCTCTACCGGACTCCTGGGTGGCTGGAGGGAGCTTCCTGTTGCTCTGGTGCTCTCAGAGCTAACAGGCAACACATAGCCAATCTGTTTGTGACGTTTACCACCGTGAATTTGCAGAATTTTTCCTATTGCACCATGTATTGCGTCCTGTGATAGTCTTGTATCTTTGTCATTTCTTGTTGCCAGTGATGTCGAGGATGGTTTTCTTCATCCATCGGGCTGGCACGCCGTCTTATTAGTGAAATAACCTTAAGTATGGTGTAAAACCCCAAACAAACAAACAAACTATCTGACTCTATAAGACTATAATTAGGAATTTGATCAAATCAGTAAAATTGCATTGAATATGGCGTGTGAAACCTATTCCAGAGAAGAAATGATTCATTTAAACTGGTTATTTACAGTAGAGTTTACATAGATGGTTGTACATCTGTATAACTGGCAGTGTATATCTGCATTGTGACAGCTACAGGTGTGTGTTTAGTTAGCTTCTGTGGACTATATATTATTTAACACACTTTACCTGAAAGAATTAGCCATATCCACTACCTCCATGTGATTCCTCTTTTGGGTTTCAATTTACAGCAACATGTATCTTTTATTTCAGTTTTTCTTTTGCAACTGTACTCATTGAAAAAAACCTAATATAGATTATTTGGTCTTTATAGGTGTGTTATTTTTACGATATCTTTAATTACTTCTGTCTTGTATGAATTAAAATTGTTGACAACTCTTATTCAATTGATGAAAGGGCTAAGTTAATAAATGATAATATCATCTTGTATTCCCAGTGGTTGATAGAAGTAAATTTATTATGAACCCACATCCCCAAAATTGAATTTTAAGGTATCTAATATTGAATAAAATTGTTATTTACAGGCCACGTCAATATAACAAATTGAATTTAATAAAATTATATGAGCCTGTCCTGTATATAATTACTCAGATTTGAACAGGCCCGTACACCGAACCCCATTTTTTTGGTTTTTAAAGGAGTTACGAAAATGTTTTTAATGTAAGCTTATATCTATGTACTCATTGTACTACTGGGTAATCTTTATTTCATTCTAAAGAACAGGAACTGTAAAATGTTAGGGAAAATAATTTACAATTTCTAACTTAAAAATCAAATAATGAATAAATTGGGGTGTTTTTGTTTTTTTTGACAAGCTTTTCATAATTGGAGCTTTGTTTATGATGTTTTCATGACAGCCGAGAATCAAGCTTATGCATCTTGTCTACTTATTTCTGAAATCAAATAAAATACAAACTATATTAATTTTTTAATATATTAAAATACGAAAAAATATATATATTTAAATCATTTTGAATCATGGTTGTTGATTTAACATTTTGTAGTTTACTTCCTTTATTAAATTTTCAATGGATGTGTGTTTGTGCATGTGGGGAAGAAACCTCATAGCCTATTAGTATTTTAGTATGGCAAGAAAAAAATTATGAAATTTTATTTATCCAAGATATCAAGGTTTTGTAATTCAACAAGATTTATTGTTCATTTTCTCTGTAGTAATCTGGTGTTGATTTGTCACATAAACATGGATTAAATGTAAAAAAACGAGTTATGAGAGCTTCACTGTTGAACGACAGGCCAAACTATAAAACAAGGAAATGTATACAAATCAGCTGCATATCACGGCAACTATTTGTTTCAAAGATTTGGTTCTGTGTATTTACTTGCCAGATTCCTAAATAAAGTACTCAATAGGTAACTCCCATCCAAAAATCAGTCAAAGAATTGATGCACAGAATTAGAAAGGCTCTCCTTTATAATATAACACAGGACACACTGAATTCTATTGACAGTTATGAAGTATTTGCGCAAATACAGCTCGACTTTTGAAGCCCCCCCCTCACTCCCCCTTATTTGGAAGAAATGGTGATGACATACCAAATCAAACAGGACAACCCTGCAAAGAGAGGAGGGGATGTGTTCAGGGTGATAAATTCAGGGCGGGTCTGCTGGAGGGATGAAGTCTGGGTGGGACTGATATGCTTTTCAGATACGATGAGTGTTATGCAGAAACTTCCATAAACCTTAAGTAATGGTTTATTGGGTTATTCTTGTGGAAGCTCTCCTGACTTCTCTTTTTGTTCCAAGACATTAGAGAACATAATTGAGAAACCATAGAAATGGTCTGACCACAAATAAGAAACTTGAACGTGCTCAAGGATTTAAATTTGTTTAACAGTTCAGCAATTGGGGTCATTAATAGACGAGTGATTGAATTCAAATTCTATATCTCTGTCACACACATGAATAACCTGAAGGTTGTTGTTACAATGTATACTGGGGATGACTTGTGATGTGACAACTGCTGCAACGACAGCTGTAGATTGTGTATATGGGCCACCACAGGTTTTTCTTCTTTTCAATCACCCCCTTCCAACCACTGTCAAATTGTCGGCAACCATCTTAAGTTTTACTTAACCAAATTTATTTAGCGGATAGATGAACTGAACCTTACTATTAAAAACATTTTTTTTTTACAGGAGGATTAACCTGGGATTATCTGGTGTTAACGTTCTGTGGATCCTTGACAATTATAAAGAGTTACATGTATCATGAAAGAACTGTAGGATTACTTCCCTTGATGTGATGAAAATTCTTGTCACCAGGTGTCAAAATATGTGGAAATAGACTGCACAAATGGAGTATTAAAGCAGTGCGAATTATTTCTTGGAAGAAAAATACAAAGAATCATCAGTTCAACTTTGAGCAAGACTTTCAAGATGTTAAAAGAAGTGTTACACAGGTGAACAAGACAGTCTGCGAATTGCTTTTATAGAGTGTGATGCGTCCTGTCACTGTCACATCATTAACATTCCTAGCGTTACATGACAAAGCCTTATTCAAACAAAAGCTGGGGAAATAATGGAAACTCGGACTCGGCCAAAAAATAAAACATGGTGGCTTCTTTCTTTCATTGAATAAGACTAAATTATTGATATCACCATTATTCATCCACTTTCTCTTGTTGAAAGTCACATACACACTCAAAAATTTGATATATTTGCATTGCCCCTTTTTTACGTTGAATTCGAATTATGGCAGGATTCTTCTGGCTCGTACCCATTGAATATTTTTGTATTCAACGTAACTGTTTTAATTTATGAATAAACTTAACATTTTTATAAAATCGAGACTCTCAGAATTTGTTGAAAAACCCCAATGTTGGGTGCGTAAGTGACTTTAACAGACAGTAGGCCTACCTAAGAGTTGATTCCCATTTTTCGTTATTAAAAAAATCAGTAAGTATTTTGATTTAGTTAAATGTATAATACGGCTTCAGAAGTTTGTAACACTGCGATACTAACCCGGTCATAACTATTCGAATAAGATTCTTTAAAATAATTCGACAAAAAAGTAAGAATTATCTCCCCAGCTTCGCCATGGAGGTATTAAGTCAAAGCCTTCCAACTAGGTTTAAAATTCATCCATATGGGTAGATAAAAGTATATGCTGGACAGCTCTTGGGCTACATTAGTCCTTTTTGAAGGCCTACGACTATTGATATTTATCATCTTGACATTGACAGGACGTTCGAGTCCAGTTTTGAAACGAAAATGAAGAACATATTGATCATATTACTCCATATAAACTGTCTGGCTTTGAGGAAATAGTATAAATAAAAGTTAATTTGAGGGGTTTTCTCGGTTATACAAAACCCTGGAATATCAGAGTAAAACAGACTTTTCACAATTTAATTAATATGACGCAGTGTGTAATTAAAGTAGGTAATTCAATCAATTTGTTCCTTTTCCCTTTCAAAACAAAGAGTTTTTGCAAAGTCTACTTAAAAGACTCTGACGTCCTGTCAATGTCCAATATCAATAGTTGGAGGCCTTTAAAAAGGACTAGGACTACATCAGCTTGGTGTTTCAATCCAGTACTAAAGTGGTGTTCATGTTATGGCATATAAGTGAAATACCCTTGACTACAGTGTTAAACACCAATCAATCCTATCGTACAAACAACAAGTTTTGTTAGCTGTAATATAAATCTGTGGCCCTTCTGTCTCTGCATTATCAAGGATTGGCTGCTTGACTCTGCAGCTCCAGTCTGGTCATGACCGCGAGTGCTTTGGCTATACTCAAAAACACTCCTATGTGGGAAAGTTGCCGGTAATCTCAGCTTGGGTTCCTCCACTGCTGTCATAAAGTTTCAATTCACCCATTGGGTAATTTAAGGAAACCACCCTTGACGCCACTGGTAACAAACGGCATGATGCAATAAGACAAATTTACAGTGCTCCACAACGCAACAGATCGGCTTCGTGTTGTCCCTTAGCCCTTGAGAGTACAGGCCAACAGGTAGCTCCCTCCGCCCGCCCGAGTCATAACGTTTAAAATCTTATGAATGTATTCAAACAACTACTAGCGTCATTTCTAGGTAATACAGATTGTAACAAAGACAATACCTCCAGCACCATTTTATTGCTGCAATCATGAAATGAATGTCAGGACCTGAACGTCCTACTAACAAGGATTAGATAATTTACGATGCAAATTGCGAGTTCATTCATTCATTTCGCAGTTATGAATAACATTTATGAGTTCAAATTAAAAATGGAATAATCATTCACACATAACATTAATATACTTGATATTCAATTAAGAATGCACAAAGTTTTATGTGTTTTAATTTACCAATAAAAAAGAGTAAAAATTTGACAGCTCTTAAATACTTATATTTCATTGTACTGATTAGATCCCATAATATGAAACAAAAGTTTCACAGCGTTCAAGCATTGATTTAAATGTAAGCACCATTAGTATCAGAAATATGAACAACATCACTGTCAGTCATTAATTTTCCACAAAAGCAAGCTACACAGAAGAAAGATTTCGAGCAAAAATATAGGCCAAAATGTCGAAATTTCAAGTCAAAATGGGAGTACTTTCACATTTTTCAAGGACCGTACAAACACTCAAATTGCGACCATAAAATTACTACTTTGGAAGCTATTTAAAGGACTTGGAAATAATATCTGGCAGTCAGATGATAATTTTTGCATAGGGAGAATCAGGATGTTACATAAATTTGTGT
>JAUELC010281158.1:0-10022 GCA_031471745.1 Cryptochiton stelleri
TTTCAAACTTTAATATCAAATGATAAGCACAAAAATCCCTGGAAGCTGATAAAGAAACTGAACCCAAAGTCTAGCCTTTATGCTCCGGTATCAATGGTATTTGGAGATAGTCAAAAGGTAAACGACATGGCTGACATTGCGAATGAACTGAATAAATTATTCCTACATGCAGCAGAACATTTACTTCCCACAATAAAAACAGATCCAACTCCATCACTAATTAAGCTTCAAAATTTTATTTCGGAAAGAAAACCACCAGAGAACATGTTCAAAATTCCTTTTATAACTGACCACAATGTCTATGAATATCTTTTATCTATCGATACAAAGAAAAGTACTGGTTTGGATGAAATAAGTGCACAGTTTCTAAAGATGAGTGCAGGCATCATCACCACTCTATTACTAAAATATTAAACTTAAGTATAAGTCACAGATGGAATAAATCTAAAGTTATACCCCTTCATAAATCCGGACCTACAAACCAGATGAAAATTATAGGCCCATTTCTATCCTACCAATATTATCCAAAATTCTAGAAAGACACATCCATGATTGGCTTTACAATTTCATCATCAGCAATGCTCTCCTTTCTGACAATCAATCTGGTTTTCGCCCTCAACATTCATGCTTTACTGTGTTAACTAAACTTACCAACAGGTGGCTGCAAGCAATTGACAATAAAGAGGTTGTTGTGTCTGTTATGATAGAAAACCTTTGACCTCATAGAGCACAAGCTTTTGTTAAGAAAACTAGAACTTTATGGACTAGACAGTAATGCTCTCAAATGGATTAGGTCATATCTGAACTGTACAACCCAGAGAGTATACATCTGAAACCATTTGTCGAATGCTCAAAATGTTAAATGTGGGGTTCCACAAGGATCTATCCTGGGCCCTTTATTGTTCATCCTTTTTTCTCGATGATTGTTTTCTGCATATAAACGAATGTGATGTTGATTTCTATGCAGACGACACAACTTTACATAAATCATCTTAATCAGTATCAAAAATTGAATTAGTTCTCAGTTCCACAATGGACAGTGTAAATAAATGGTGCTCACAAAATAAAATGCTCATTAATTTAAATTAAACAAAGACAATTATTATTGGTAGATCTAAGAAACTAAAAACCTGTCGTCAGCATGGACTCAACATCACAGTCGATGAAGTAGCTATAGAATGTGTTAATGAAGTTAAATTGCTTGGTTTACACATTGATTTAACTCTAACATGGTACAAACATATATCAAGTGTGTGTAATACTGTGTCACAATTACTATCTGTGCTAAGGAAGCATAAGCCTGCAGCGTTTCCTAAAATCCAGTTATATTGTTCTGGTACCGGTGGGCCCTATTTTGGGCAGATAACAACGGGCAGACCTTTTATACAGCAGTGAAACCCAGGAGGGTTTGTTATTAACCAAGATGAAGAGGTTCAGTCCGCAGAGGATGGTGGATGAGGAGATGCTACTGAGGACAGCAAGAGTTCGAATAATTGGAGATGTACGCAGGGCGTTTGGCCTTTTTAAGCTCTGTGTAAAGGAGTTCCAATCTAAAGTTCTAAAACACACAGTAAACAGTATTGTTGCAGTTGGTTCACTGAGAGGCCCTCGTGAGGGCTTTGTTACCTTTACAGACCTTGATTCATGTAACCTATGTATCAAATCATCAGACTTTGCCATCCCGAGTACCAGTGCTTTCGTTGTGGTGACAGCTTTTGATACTGTGAAAGTTCAGATTCGTTTGCACTGGGTGCCTCCATTTGTAACCAATGAGGGAATATCGTACAGGTGTAACGATAACGGAGCAGTGATCAGTTGTGGGAATGTGTTTTTACCTGATTCTACAATAACTACATGTGCGCATCCTAACATTAGAAATTTCATCGGATAAGTATAAAAATCTACCTTATCAAATTCGTTTAGATAGGAACGAGGTGCTGGTAGTTGTACGCGGTCGGGCGCCACAGTGCCTAAAATGTAAAGATATTAGGCACATCCGAAAAGACTGTTCAAGCCAATATTGTCCAACCTGCCATAGAGTTCATTTGCCAGACCAATGTAGTCCGCCTTCTTTTGTTGATGTTCTGACAAAACAAAAAGTTAAAATTTATCCTGATTGTGTGGATGTTGTTAACGACGAAGATGACAATGCAGTTGACGACGTTTCACCCCAGAAGCCTGTTGTAGCCGCGAAGTGTGATAACCAGCCTGTCTCTGTTGCTGGTCCTTCCAACATGCTTCAAACTCCGGGGCCTGAGTCACCACCAAGTACACCTGTCGACACTTCAAATCAAATGTTTGCAGGAGGAAACCCTGAAAAGGTAGACGAATCTGGATCTGAGTGCTCATCGGACGGGGACTTCATGGAGGTGATGCCTGGCAGCCGAAAGCGTTGAGACCGTTCCCCACAGGATTCACCGGTGTCAAACACAAGAACATCACGTGATGGAACCTAGACATGCCCCCGGACTTTTCTGTTGCTTTGCAAGTTGGACCTTATTAGTTTTGATGATTACTGAACTGGATATTTCTCTAAGGACTTTCTTTTGCTCTACGATTTGGACAGTTAATTTAAAGTTGTTCTCGAAAAATGTGATATTTACAAAGGACTGTATCTGGAGTTATACCATCGATCTCCAACCTGTTTTCCGCCTATTGGGTGAGTTACTTTCTTTTTTATCAAATGTTTGTACTCAGTTATGTTTTATGAATCTCTTAATTCCTAATGTTTAGAATAGTTACAATAAATTGTAATGGCTTACGCCAAAGACTGCGTCGACAGCAGTTGTTTCAATGGGCTAAGGATAATGGGGTGGATGTAATTTTTGTTCAAGAATGCTATGTTACCTCGATTGAAGACGCGAGACAATGGGAAAAGGAATGGGGTGGAAAATGTTTTTGGAGTTTTGGTCTTTTTCATAGTAGAGGGGTGGGTATTTTGCTTTCAAAGGAAATAAAGTCTTCAAAATTTTTCTATGATCATGAGTGACTGTAGACATTGAGATAAATGGACAGTCTTTTCGATTGGTGAATGTTTACTCTCCAAATTGTGTAAGGGAACGTAAAGATTTTTTTGATTCTATTTTTCCTCACCTTAGTTGTTCTAATCCTGTTATTTTGGGTGGTGATTTCAACTGTGTAGAATCCACTTCTTTGGACAAGTTGGGTGGGATTCCATATAAAGGAGCGGGTGGGGCAGATATACTTAAGACTTTTTGTAATGATTTTGATTTAGTTGATATTTACAGAAAATTGCACCCTAATTCACGAACCTATACTTTTCATAGAGCCAATGTGGCTACTCGTATTGATCGTTTTTATATTCACTCAAGTCTCATTAATAATGTAGTAGAATGTACCATTCTTCCGTGTTCCTTTTCTGATCACGAGTATGTTCTTTTAAATTTGGATAATTTTTGTCATAATGTCAAAATTGGTCCCGGATTTTGGAAATTTAATACTTCTTTGTTATTGGACCCTTTGTTTTCTGATTCATTGACTGTACTTATCAGTGTTTTTGTTCAATCTCGACCTAGTATATCCCTTGAATGGTGGGATCAGCTGAAAGCTGAAATTAAATCATTATGTATATCGTTCGGTAAAAAACATAGATATAAACATAGAAACGAGGTAAAAGCAATTCAAAGAAAATATAGGGACTTGCAAAATGAAGAAATGCATGACCCAGGTAAATATATTGACCAAATAAATGTTTTGAAGAAGCAATTAAAAGATGTTGTACTTAATAACTTACAAGGTGTTAAGATTCGTTCCAAAGCCAAATTATTGGACAATCAAGAAAAGCCATCAAAGTTCTTTTTTAAAAAGGAGTATACTAGAGCTGCCAAAAAGCTTCTTACGTTAATTCAATCTGCAAATGGTCCTGTAACATCTCATTCTGAAATTATAGAAGAATGTCGTAATTTTTATATCAAATTGTTGTCATCAGAACCAATAGATGAAGACATTTGTAAAGATTTTTTAAAAGATGTACCTCTTCTTTCTGAAGAAGAGTCTAGCCTCTGTGATGGTCCGATATCCAAGGATGAAATACTTACAGCCCTGCGTGGCATGAAAGACAGCAAAACACCCGGAAATGACGGGTTATGTAAAGAGTTTTATATACACTTTTTCCCAATATTGTCTGACGTATTAGTTGATGTAATTAATTTTGCTTATGATACTTTTTCTCTTTCTCAAAGTCAACGTTTAAGTTATATTACTCTTTTATGTAAAGATTCCACTCAGTCTCATAACCTTAAATTTTGGAGACCTATTTCGTTGCTTAACGTGGACTACAAAATTATTTCAAAGGTCTTAGCTAATAGATTACAAAAAGTTTTACATATTATAATTCATCCTGATCAAACTTGTTCTATTCCTGGTCGATCAATTTTAGACAATGTACACCTTTTACGATCCATTTCAAACTATGTTGACCAGAAAAATCTGCCTGTTGCTTTTTTGTCCTTAGATCAAGAGAAAGCGTTTGATCGTGTTAGTCACGAGTTTATGTTTAAAGCTTTAAAATCTTATGGTTTTGGTGATTCATTTGTACGTTGGGTTCGTTTATTGTACACTGATATTTTTAGTTCTGTTATTGTAAATGGTCATATTAGTGAATCATTTTCTGTTACCCGCAGCGTCCGACAAGGCTGTGGTTTGTCGCCACTTTTGTATGTATTATGTTTAGAACCTTTTGCCATACGGATAAGAAAGAATGATGATATTGTTGGTTTACATATTCCAGGATGTAAGGAAAACATCAAAATTTCTCTTTATGCTGATGATGCTACTTGTATTTGTACCACTGAAAAAAGTATTTTTCATGTTTTAAATGTGTCATATTTCTTTTCTCTTGCTTCCGGTTCAAAGTTAAATGTAAATAAAACAAAAGGTGTATGGCTAGGGAAATGGAAAAGTCGATCAGACCATCCATTTGGTATTTCATGGCCAGATCAATGTAAAATTGTTGGCGTGTATTTTGGAAAATACAATATGTCTCCCACTAATTTTATTCCGATCTTGAAAAAGTTTGTAGATGTTCTTAATTTGTGGCAGTCACGGTCATTATCTTTGTTTGGTAAAAGTTTAGTTGTTAATGTTCTAGCTGTATCTAAACTCATATACACTTGTTCACTTATCACCATCCCATTGTATACTTTACGTTCGTTTGAAAGGGAAGTTTTTGCTTTTTTGTGGAAAAATCGTCAGTTTGACCCAATTCAACGTACAGTTACATATCTTCCGCCGCGTTTAGGCGGATTATCTATAATTCATTTAGAAACTAAAATAGAAGCATTACGTTTGTTTCATTTGTACAAATTAATTAATTACTCAACTGCTAAATGGGTTCATTTTGCCGAGTATTGGATCGGTTTAACCTTACGAAAGCACCGTCCTGATTTTTTTAACAATTCAATGCCCCATTCTGATTTTCTGCCATCTTTTTATAGAGAAGCTTTGAAATCATATCACAAGTTTTGTCATTTGTATCCTGATTTTGATTGGCATAAGCCTTCTACATGTAAAACCTTTTATAAGTTACTTATACCCCATGTATGTTCCAGACCTCGTGCAGTTGCATTGTATCCTTCAATTAATTTTAAAATTACCTGGTCTTCTATCTTACATCCCTTTCTCGATCCATGTACACGCGATATTGCGTGGCGTATTTCGCATGATATTTTACCAACCAATTATTTGTTATTCACACGTAAAGTTTCACCAGACATGTTTTGTCCATTATGTGGTGGCAAAGAAACTGTACAACATCTTTTATTCCAATGCCGTTTCTCTCAACCCTTATGGCGTATTGTTTTCCCTTGGTTGCGTATTATATCTGATACATATCTACCAATAAGTTATAAACTCATCCAGTTTAATATTTTACCTGATATACTTAAAGTTGAGCAATTAGCTATGTGTTTACTTTTGTTATTTGAGGGCCGATTGGCCATTTGGATATCTCGAAATGATGTGAAATTTTCAAATGTTGTACCATCATCTAATACTGCTATAATGTTTTTGCTTAGCCGTTTACGCACTCGAATATTCGCTGACTTTCAGCGTCTTTCGCGCGAGTCGTTTGTGAAGTATTGGTGCCAAACAGATATATTCTGTGAACTTGTTAATGATCGAGTCAAGTTTCTGTTATAATGTAATTGTGTATGATGCACAATGTATCTGTAAATATATTTAAATCATGTGTATGTATCCACTGTAAATACTTTTCGTACAGCATATAGTACACTATGCCCATATCTGTGTATATGTAGATATTATTATGTAAATATAATGTAAATAAATTTTATCCAAAAAAAAACAAAAAATCTGTCTGTTGGCTAGGATCATTCAGTCTTTTCTGACAGGGACTCCCCGTTACCTGGGAGGGTAGGTTTCGTCCCAGTCATTTCACTATCTTTTACTCTTTGCCCTGGTCATGCCAGATTTGGAAGGTTAATCATCGACCAGGGAAAGGCATCAGTTGTGCCTCCGGAGAGCGTGATTGATGGCGGCCGGATTCGCAGATCTGCCAGGATTATCTTTGCTGTGGTGCCCAAGGATAAGGTACATTTTTACATTTAGCAGTACGCTAATTCACTTGGTTTTGTTTCCCCTTCTGATATTTTGTGCATTGGACAGTTATGTAATCTCCGATAATGGCTCATTTTGTTTTGTTCCAAAGACATTGCTCGTTCCTTTATTAATTCTCACAGAAGTGAACCCACTTGGATTGTTGATTTATGCGCTTCATTTTTGGCTTTGTCTGTCTTAGAAAGATGTATTCCTGTTCGGTTACACTGCTTGCCTTGCTAGATATCGGATAAGCAAGGCTTTCATGGAACGCTTCGGTGTTGTGAAAAGTTGGTCACGTGTGTTAGACAAATTCCCTGGCCTGTGCTTTTGTCTAACTTTTTTTTTATCGAAATGGTGTTTTAACGTTTAGGCACATAACGTGGATGTGGACAATGCGGATAACGTTCCGTATGTGTCAGCCATTGTTGACTACCCAGTCCTGTTAATTGTTCCTGGTAGGGAACCCCTTTGTCTAAAATGTAGGAAAGTGGGCAATCTAATTAAAATCAGATCTAAAATAGCTCCCCGTATATTTGACTGTCGCGTTTTAGATCTGAGGACAAGGCGTAGCAAACGGCGTTCAATTAGGTCAGAACGCGTGGGGGTTCACGAATGGTCACCGTCTTAATTCTCCAGTAAAAATTGGGATAGCATGAGGCTCTGGTAAACTCCGTGGGTAGCCGAAATGGCCCAAGAGTCATCGTAATTTATGTGAAGGAACTCCATATTTGTGCTCTTCAAATGCTCGTCGATTAATCTATTTCAGATGCAGCAACGTACGTTAGTGGAAATGATCGTCTTTTGCATCACTGACCTATATAATGACTATATAGGTCAGTTTTCCGACAGAGTGATCAACTGCTCTGTGATTGGTCCTTTACATGATCTAATTGAACGCCTTTTGCTATGGGTTGTCGTCAGATCCAAAAACGCGACAGTCAAATATACGGGGAGCTATTATAGATCTGATTTGAATTAGATTGACAAAAATCTGACGTGTGATTGGTTGAGAATATTTATGCATTCATAATCAAATCAGTACGCATACATATTCGAATTAATATGCATCCTTGATTTTCTTCCGGGGAAGGGGGAGGTATCCTATCTGCGAAGTTTAATGTAGTTCATATTATTATTGACAGAGTAAGAGTACCTTTAGTTAGAGTTAACAACAAGAAAAAGAAGAAGAATGTGACCAAACGTAACATCTTGTTTACCTCTGGGTAGAAATCACAATGAAAAGAGGAAATGAACGGTACAGCCTTTAAAGTGTGTTCCTCATACACCTGGTATAGGCCTACCAGTTTACGCTGATGATGTTGTAAATAAGTGGCCTTGTGGCTCCTGGCTGAATGTAGACTTCAGGTATTTAAGAGAAGTGTTCCAGAGACCGAGAGGTTAATAGGAACCGTCCCTATGCATCGATTATGAGAAAATCTGAATAACATTATGTATGTTTCCTGTATCCATGGTAGCAGCGTTGTGTTTGTATTGATTCGAGCCAACCGCAAAACATACTATATAAGCATTCATTACGCTTTAGTTGAACTGCCGGCATGAAATTGAAGGATACCAACAATCAATGACCTTCATGTTCTTGGATAAAACACTTTTGATAAATTTAATCTGGAAGCTGCTGAATACGGTAAGTACTTGTTAAATATTTTAGTATCCAATTTGTATTATTGTTTTGTTTTATGTTGTTATTGCTTTCGCATAATTGTGTCCTGAGATGTAAAGAATTGGCCGATTCACTCCTGCCCACAGCACAACCATACTTGTGTAGTCCTATCTCGAAGAGTGAGTGCAGCAGTTACCTGAATATTTAATCATTTAAAGCATAATTTAATTAATGTTT
Source organism: Cryptochiton stelleri (assembly GCA_031471745.1). Taxonomy (NCBI): domain Eukaryota; kingdom Metazoa; phylum Mollusca; class Polyplacophora; order Chitonida; family Mopaliidae; genus Cryptochiton; species Cryptochiton stelleri. The sequence continues at coordinate 8,438 of JAUELC010281158.1, forward strand.
GCAGTATAAATCCAAATGTCTGATTAAGGGACAAAACATCAATGTGTCAATATACAAGCAAAATGGTCTTAAAATTAAATTATGGATTGGGACGAGGGGTATTTTCGTGTTTACACAATATGTTTGTATACTAAGGTTTTTAGGTGTTGAAATTCAATATGAACTGTATATTATGCTATTGAAACTGTCACAAGCAACATTGTTGCACTCCTACATTTGGGTGTGTATTTGGTTTAAATAATATGTCCTGTGACACTAGTCATCATGCTAATAACTTCTCCGGGCCATAACTTAAAAGGAAAACTTTCCAGAAGTTTTTGCTTTGCACAAATGTTCCTTATGTTTAGGGGGTGTGTCATGACCTTTACCAAAGGTCATTGGGTTACGGTCGCCATTGCCCATAGTGCTAATACCTTGTCCAGGCCAAAACTTAAAACAAAAGCTTCGCAGAAGTTTATGCTTTGCACAAATGTTTCTTATGCTCAGGGTGTGTGTCTTGACTCACATCCCTGGTCATTGTGCCAAGGTCAAGGTCACCATAGCCTATAATGCTAATAGATTGTCCGGGCAATAACTTTCGAATACAAATTTTGCAAAAGCTTATGCTTTGCACAAATGTTCATTATGTCTAGGGGGTGTCTCGTGACCTACACTCCAGGCCATTGGATCACGGTCAAGGTCCCCATAGGTCATAGTTCTAATACATTGTCATGGCCAAAACTTTAAAACGAAAACTTTACATAAATTTATCCTTTGCACAAATGATCCTGATGTCTAGGGGTTGTCTCTTGACCTACACCCAAGGTTATTGGGCCAATGGTAAGGTCACCATAGCTCATCATGCTAATACCTTGTCCGGGGCATAAGTTAAAAGGAAAACTTTCCAGAAAGTTTTGCTTTGCACAAATGTTCCTTATGTCTAGGGGGTGTGTCATGTCCTTTACCCAAGGTCATTGGGTTACGGTAGCCATTGCCCATAGTGCTTAGCACAAATCTTCCTTATGTCTAGGGGGTGTCTCATGACCTATAGTCAAGGCAATACGGTCAAGGTCACCATATCCCATAATATTAATGGCTTGTCTGGGCAATAACTTTAAAAGGAATCTTTGCAGAAGCTTGTGCTTTGCACAAATGTTCCTTATATCTAGGAGTGTGTGTCATGACCACTTTCAAGGTCATTGGACCAAGGTCAAGGTCACCAAAGCCCATAATTCTTATAGGTTCTCCGGGCAATAACTTTAAAACGAAAACCTTACAGAAGCTTATACTTTGCACATAAGTTCCTCATGTCGTGGGAGTGTGTCATGACCTATATCCAAGGTCATTGGGCCGAGGTCAAGGTCATCATATGCCTTAATGCTAATACCTTGTCCTGGCCATATCCTTAAACTAAAAGCTTATGCTTTGCACAAATGTTTCTTATGCCCAGAGGGTGTGTCTTGACCTATACCCAAGGTCATTAGATCAAGGTCACTCTAGCCCATAATGCTAATACCATGTCCAGGCCATAACTTTAAAACAAAAAGTTTGCATAATCTTATGCTTTGCACAAGGTTATTGGCGGAGACCAAGGTCATCATAGCCC
>JAUELC010281169.1:0-10022 GCA_031471745.1 Cryptochiton stelleri
CGCCACAACAGCTTCTTGTTTCCCCTTTGCTCCGAGAGCACCAGGGCAACACGAAGCTCCCACCAACCACCCGCACAAAGAAAGCAAACGTAATTTACTCATTTAGAACAAATATCTAATAAACCAAAATATAACGAATGCTATTTTCACTTCAGCACTTCGTATGTATCCAACATAATTGCATTTACTTTAATATCTGTTTCATATTACGTAATTTATATCAAATCAAATAAATGCAGTCTTTATCATATAATAAAATCTTATTATTGTCAACAGTTAATAGTCAGTCGGTAATGCTAAGACAAACTAGCCGTTATCATCTCAAAACAAAAAAAAATATCGATCGACAATCCAACAATTTACACCTCAAAATTACACCAATAATGACTCGCATGATCACGTGACTAATAGTTTCAAAGCGTCGCAGTAAACAAAAATGGCGTTTCGTTAACGATCAAAACGAAAATTTAAATCTAACAAAATATCACAATTTGTTACCTAAGGAGTGGACGTCCGAAGCCTTTCACCGGAATAGCCGTCAAAATCAGTGAAAATTCTAATCAATTTGCAGACACATTTTTGCGTTCTTCGCTCACCAGTCCCATCTATCGAGCGACCTGTACGCCGAACGCGTTACTACAAACAACGTTCTTGACAGCAAACTGTCCACGCACGGAACCCTACGCCACACGGGGGGAAATGTGAACTATTCTGATGCGGATTATTTTAACCCACTGAAATTGGTGGGACAAAAAAGGTGATCTATTCTGGTGCGGATTATTTTAGTTCACCTTTTGTTTTCCCCTTGTAAACGCAAAATAAATCTAATCTGGATCAGAGCCAGCTCAGACCCACATATTGTTGCCCGTGTAACCGCCACCGTATTGCACCATGTTATGCGCACTATGCTTGTCTTGTACAACTTGTCATTGTTTGTGGCCAGTGACGTGCGGTTGATGGTTCGCTTTACCTATTGGGCTGACACGCCGTCATGAGTGAAATAATAAGTACAAGAATAATATGAACGGTGTAAAACCCCAATCAAACAAACATAAGCGAAGGTTTAATTTTGCATTGATAGAAATCCCGCAGATGTGGACTTGTTTACTGGTGGACTGTCGGAAAGGCCAGTATTGAATGGAGCAGTTGGACCTACGTTTGGTAACATAATTGGCCAGCAGTTTCAACACATTAGAGAAGGTGATCGATTCTGGTATGAAACATACGCATTACCACAAAGATTCACAGATGGTCAGTTACTCAATAAATTTTACTTCATTTTTAATAGTCAAGACCCGTAGACCCGTTCTCGCGTTCTGTACCAATCAAAACGTTGCAAATTAGGGGAATCCCCTACATTTGTTTATACAGATCGCACTGTGTGAATGCATCTTAAGTAACCTATTAAGAGGAAACCCCTACATGTGTTACTACAGATCGCACTGTGTGAATGCATCTTAATTAACTAAATTACGGAGATCCTTCATATGTGTTACTACAGATCGCACTGTGTGAATGCACCTTAATTAACTAAATTAGGGGATCCCCCACATGTGTTACTACAGATCGCGCTGTCTGAATGCACCTTAATTAACTAAATTAGGTGAATCCCCTACAGCTGTTTCTACAAATCGCACTGTGTGAATGCGCTTTAAATAACTAAATTAGGGGAATCCACTATAGCTGTTACTACAAATCGCACTGTGTGAATGCACCTGTAGAAGCTGTGTACCCAGGAATATTTAATGTTTCACAGCCACGGTCTGTTTTTACTTGACCAGACCACAGTAGATTATCATAGCTCGGGGCTTCCTCCTGGAATGTATCGCGACTACACGTGTATTCTCAGTCGGGTCGAAATCAAAGATATTCAGTATGAGTTATTGACAATATGACACCATTCATTCCATTTTAATGTCATATTTAATTATGGCTTAATAGACTTATGTATTACTGAGAGTTATAATATGTACTGCTAAAAAGCTTTATTATTATTTAATATTCAAGTAGTGTGGTGGGGGTCAGTTTGATTTATAGGTTCTAACATTTAATTTGCAATACAAACTGACCGCCTTCAACAAAGTAATGCTGTAAGGAAATAATTCTTCTTAACGTGGGTGTTAAATTCGTACGTACCATGACTCAATTTCATATTCAAACATGATAAGTTTTCTAAGATTATTCATTGTTGTCTTATTCGTTACCAAACTTGACATATAATGATATGTTTTTCACTTTGTAGCTCAGCTTACTGAGATCCGAAAAGTAACAATGGCCCGGTTGCTTTGCAATACGTACACCTTTATCAAGATACAACCAAAGTCATTTTTTAACGTAGATTTATTCACGTAAGTTTTATAAAAGTTTTATAAGCCAACTGGCATCGTATCGTCAAAACATTACCTAATATCAGTTGTTCAAAAATAAATATATCTTTGAATAGTCCCAAAAATGTTTACAAAGAAAAACCTAAAAAGTTGGTATTTTTGTAGCCGACTGAACTGCTACTCAACCAATTAGCGAATTGCCTGAATGTACGGAATATACATGAATGGATTGCTTAACTGATTGGCGTTTAGTGCCATGCTCAAGGGTATTTCACTTATATGGCGGAGGTGTACTCCAACAGAAAAAAGCCACACTAACACAATAATATAATGTGAAGTGTTTTGCTCTGATGGAAAAACACTGTCCCTCCAGGGCTATATAAGTAGGCATACAGACAACAAGACTACCCTCGGAACATACTACCCTTAGCCAGAGGGAAAGAACTGTACATATAGAAATAGAATGTGCTTCTGTAACGTAAGGAGACGTTTTAGAATCTGTTAAATCAGTAGACAAGGGCGCATTGATATGGCTTTACAGTTCTATTTTGGACCTAGTCCCTTTTTGACCTATTATTGCTATTGTATATTGTTGGTCTTGGGATGAGGATTGAGCTGGGGAGGGGGGGACGGGAATGCTTGTGACAAAATACTAAACTCCGCCAATTGGAAACTTATCGACATGATTGTTCTTTTGATTCCTTAGCATCGATTGACGGAGACCGATTACGTCATCATTTTTTTTGCGAAATTAAAACTGCTCAGAATGGAAGATTATAAGATCTCCTGCGCAGCCTACTGTACCTCACGTGAAACGTTAAATGCTGGCCAAATACATCAACGCGGTAGAGCTGGGGGCAATGGCCCGTTACATACTTCAGGTTAATAGATTCTGCTAATACTCACTACTGGCTTTTAAATAAATATATCCCGGCATTAATGTATAAATGTAATTTCACACTACAAAAATATACTACTTTCGAAGTAAAACAAAACTCTGAAGCGCTAATCTTTTCTATCTTCTTATGTGTATTTTGTAATGACGGTTTTATTGTATGTCCTTGTTCTGGTTTCAGAAATGCGTTGGTGTCATGTTCATCTATACCGAAGATGGATTTGAGCGCGTGGAGATCTTAATTGTGTAACAGCCTACTTTATCCTCTGGAAACAATGGAAATTGGATGAATGAAATTGACTGAAATTGAAATATTGATTTGTGTGGACGTACAATCACCAAAAAAAAACCCAGACATTCTATTGACGACTGCCCGATAAGGCAAGGACTGAAACGCTGAAAACACAAAATATATTACAAATAAAATGGGCCTACATGGCTGTGTAGATTCGCCATTCGTCCATGTAAACCGGAATGACCAATAGAATACGGGGCCAGTTTCCCAAAATGTATTATCTGTAACTTAAAATTGTTGTTGCACGACGTCACGTCACTATAGAGTTTCTTTGTGACGGTACAAAATTGAACCTGGTTCATCTTATAAACATCCGGTTCTACAAGCTAATGTATATGGAATTATTTGGAACTTTACAAAATTATTCGTTTAATTTTGATTGGGTTTTTACACCTTATTTTAGGTTATTTCACTCATGTGGCGGCATGCCAGCCCAGTGGGTAAAGGAAATCACACTGGACGTCACTAGCAGCAAACAATGACACGATTCTATTAGTTACTGACGTTTTTCGTCAATAACGAACTTATTATCCGCTAAGTCTCCATATGTGAGATTTTATTTACTTTAAACCAGTAGAAAATAGTTTTTCTTTGATTTTTGTTAACATTCAAATTTCCTCCCCTGGCCACTAACGCTACACGTACAAAGACTACGTTGACAAATCCCAGTGCTGATGTTCCACAAAAGGGATGCCAAAAATCATGTTTGCGATTTTTTAATGTAATTTAAATAAAGCTATTTTGAAGAAGATATGTTTTAAACTTTGTTCGCTCCAACCAATAATCTATTTCTACTGTGCGTTTTATCAAATTTTGAAAGCAAATTTTGAAGTGGCGGCCATGTTTGTTTTATATCACTCTTGAGTCGTTTCAACTGCCGGGTGGTACGGTCTCATTTCCCCCTGGAAAATTGGCCAATCGAAACATCGCAAATTTGAATGACGGATAATAAAAGACAATATCATGGTGCGCTACTACAAAATGTGCAAATGTACCGTGCAAGACGCGACAACAAATCGGCCCCGTGTTGCCAGTTTGCTCTGAGAGCATCAGGACACAGGACGCTCCCACCAACTACCCACTCATTCGTTTGACGAAACTGGCACAAGATCAGTCGGACCGTTTCAGCCGCTGCTAAACCAGGCACTGTTTACCTGGGATGACCACCAGAGGGAGCTCATTCAAACTATCCAATCAAAAACATGTATCAGCCGTTTCTGGTCTGAATCTTTATGCAATCACTGATTGGCTCCTGTGAAAGTACTTTTACAGTGCACCCCCTTCCCCTGGACATCTGACCCATAGGACATTTTCCCCGTTAGAGCATCCCCCAGACATTTGTCACCTGGAAATGTCCCGTTTAGGACATTTGCCTCCATAGGACATCTCACCCAGACATTAACCCCCAGGTTATCTATCCCAGTAGGACATCGATCCCCCTCCCCCAAAAGATTTGCCTCTGGCGATTTTTGTTAAAGTTATCAAATTGACTACTTTAACTTTGCATGTTTTAGAAAAAAGAAGATAAGGATTAAGTGACAATAACGATACAAAGTATATATTGTCTTGACGAAATATTTCCTGTATATACCCTACGACTTGACATAATGTATGTTTAGCATGTTTGAGCTATAAATTAAACAGAAGAACAATTATCACAAAAGTAATTTATCTTAAATTACCTTTCATCATATCAGTAGACAGAAATGCGATAAAAAGTAAATGATTTTCATAAATGCGAAATAAGGATAAACAAAACTTAGTAAGGACAAAACACAAACTATATTTTAGTGTATGGCAATTTATGACCGGGGGGGGAGGGATATGTACGGGGGACATGTTCTAAGAGGGCAGATGTCCTACGGAGGGAGATGACCAGCGGGTATTTTATATCGGCTTATCTGTCAACTCGAAGAGCAAACCAAGTTTAGGTTCCACCAAATTCTGTGAAGTCAGACATTGGAGTTTGAGTCATCACCTGGTAATGAAAAAAATCAGAACCTTGTCTCGAGATCAGTCATGTTTATGTAATGTCATGCGTGCTATTTGTTATTAGTATGGTTAAATTATGGTTATAAATTTGATAGATTTGATTTAATGAGTAATAAAAAAAAACATATTTAACAGATTTAATAATTTCTTAGATTTCAAAGCGATTTGGTTATTTAACCATTCGCTGGTTGTAAATGGACCACGCCTGGTCAATGGGCAGCCGGTTCCCAGGAACAATAACTGTCCTTGGGTAGAAAACTCTGTCATGCAAAAGGTCATCAATAATATCAAGACAAAAAAATAACAACCAAAAATCAGCAAAGAAACGGCAATATTATCAAAAATAATTAAAATATTTATTCATGTTTTTGGTTAGAGTCGATATATATATATGGCGCTTTAAGTTTTTCTTACCGATAATGTTCCTGAGGGCAAGTAGGGTTGGCTGGTACCATCTCGGGATAATTCTTCTCCTACTGATTTCTGTCCAGTTATACAATCCTATAGAGTTAGAAAATGTGCGAAAGCATTGCATCTGTGGTAGCTTTTTATACGTTATCATCCTGTTTATATGCCTACTCTCACATGAACTGTTGTGTAAAACGACATCCGAATTTAACTTCAAACTTTAACATGGAAGTTGTCCCACCTTTGTCAAGGATCATTTGCTTCTCAACACAAATAAGATGAAATGCCTCGGTTGACTGGTATGTCATTGGTGACACGTATATATCAGTGTATATCAGCTGTGTGAGAAAGCCTATACCGTGTTTAGAAACGTATTCGTCTATCACCAATTGCTGAAAATTAAATAAAAGTACTGATACACAAATATTTACATGGTTTGCAGTAAATTTATTAACAAATTCAACAATGTAAATTTAGTTTGTGTATATTGTATATTAAGATCAGTATAGCAGAATATGTTACCCCACCCCCGGAATGAAAACAAAAACGTAATTTTGCCTGATTTATGGAAATTGTCATTATGTTTTACCTGTTGTTTTTAAAGAATATATTCCTTGAATCAAACAAAAGAAAATAAAAACATGTTCATGAACAAGATTCGTTTTTTTTCAATGTAATTTCTAAAACAATCTACAGAATTTAAGAGACTAAAACACTCTTTACTAAAACACACGTTTTATACAATATAAACTAATGGGGCAGTGTAAGATGGTTACTCATGTGTAATTTGATGAATGATTCAAACGTCAAAGTGAAACTCAGTCGTCTGTTGTAGGGCGGTAAATTACAGAATAGCAAAGCAAATGAGTTCTTCTACAAGGTTACCTAGGTTCAATGTTTTGCTGATAAACATATAGTCTTTGAATCAAACAAGCAGACATCGTCATAGTTTCTAAGACATTTCAGAACACAGGCTCTAATCATATGAGATATAAATGTTCAAGATGAACTTAAAAATAATAATCCTGCTCCAGTAACTTAATATCCTGGCTGCTGCCTACAGATGTCTTACCAACAGGGGCAGCAACCTGCCTGATGTCAACGAGCCTCGTCTGGGGTCTAGTTCCACATTAGGGCTCCAAAACTGTCAATGACAGTATGAGGACAATACCACAAATGTGTCATCTGTGCATGCCACATAGCCCTCAACTTCTGTACATCGGCACATCTGCTCCTTGTTTACACTGAAGAGACACACACCGTCCTGGGATGTGATTCTCTAACATTTGCCATTCACCGTTAGAACCTTCTCTTGCAACTTTTTATTGTTTTCCGGTTACCTCCATTCACCAACTAAGTAGGTAATGAAACTGGTAGGAGCCAACACAGATACTCTGATTGCAACTGCACTCCGTAGCAGGCCTACAGAGTAGTTCATTTAAATCAATAGACGTAACTCCCAACTCAACAGAGTTGAATCCTCACGTACATGTATCTCGACAAGTGATTTTTGGAATGATGTGTTCATGGCCTGGATGACTCTTCATACTAATTATACAGTATCAGAGCAAGATGTATGTTATGTCAATATTTTGGACAGTCCGTTGGTGCATGTTCTAGTGAACAATATTGACATTTTTATGAATCGAGAACCAGGGAAAATATTCTGTATACTAGAGATATTATTGAGGAGAATTGGGCAGTTTATTGATTATAATTCCTTTGTAATCAGGTATATTGTAGAAACTCATTTTCGAAGTACATGGAAATCTTATAGTAGATGTATAACGCGTGCGATTCTCTTTTCGAGGGAATGAAAAAGATATCGTTCGGGTGTCACCCATTTGAATTCAACTTAAATTAACCTTAATTCACCAGAAGAAATAATACAAGAGGAATATATTTAAATATATATGGCTCTGTTGGATTAATAATTCTGTGAAATATGTACGAAAACTAATAAACACAACTATATTAATTGACCCGTTTTTTTACTATTATAAGCGAGGACTGGACGCTATGGCTGGTTTGTAAAGAGTTATGTAAGTTAAGTCAGTCCAGTAATTATACTTTTATCGATTGTATAGAACTATCGAATAAATTTATGTCGAAATTGGTTTTAAATGTTACAGACTGTCATGTTCATTTGAGCCTTTAAGTATGTATGTAATGCTTGTGTGTAGCAATTGCAATTTGCTTTAATAAAATACATTAATTGAATTATTCAATAGCCACACTAGCACAACAATAACATATGAGGCGTGTTGCTGTGTTTATGTTCAGAGCAAATAAGACAATATGACTACGCTTATAACATGCTGCCAATTGCCAAAGGACGTTAACATGGAACTTTAGACTACAGGTTGTTCCACTTTGACGACCACTCTACCTGTTATCGTAATGCAGTAAACAGCACCCGCTCAACACTTCTTAACTAAAGTTATGTCAGTTAGAAACAGATTCAGGGTGTCACTCAGATTTTGTTGCCATCTCGTAAAACATACGTTTGTTGCTTTAACCATTCCAGTGATAGGAGATCCATACATAGTGTTACGAAAACGAAAACCGAAAACAGTCATTTACGGGGCTCCGTATGGAGCTGTTTCGCTTAATGCTTTCAAGTTTTCGTTTTAGTAACACCCCACGATCACCTGGCTTGTAATAGTTGGATAGTTAGTATATATTTTTTTTAAATTACTGTTTTGTGTGCTTTTTTTTAAAAAAATATTTGTGGCACCTACCTTACCAACTCAGAAAAAAAAAGCAAAGATATCTGTATTTAGAAAAAAAAGAAGATTTTGCCCCTACCTTATATACAGAGGATAGATTGTATTGGAGGTCAGGGTATGCCGGCTAATCCAGTGCACAACCTGTGGTATATATTATAATATATACATGTAAGGTACTAGGGGTAAAATCTTTTTTGTTTAAATACAGATTTTACTGGATTCACCGTTTCCGTCCGTTCGTCGTCCGTCCGTATCTGTCCAGGGCTATATCTTCTTAACTTCTTTATGCATTTACATAATACTTAACATGATTGTTACAAATGACATAAGGGTGTGTTGCGACCGTTTAACTCAAGGTCCTCAACCCGAGGTCAAGGTCATATATCTCCAATGCGTTAATACAGGTATATGTTCCGGGATATTTCTTCTAGTGCTATAACGGTTAGCGATTTTTCCTATTGGAGTACTCATTTGTGGTATTCGAATACTATTAAGTTAACCATTATTTTATTTTAGCACCATTTAATATGCAGAAATTTCAGTTTCGTTTTTGATAACATACATTTGTCTTTGAAACAATTAAAATAACTTGTGACTGGCCCGGCTATCCATCGTGCCTTTTTAATTAAAGTATAATATATTTTGCTTTGCGTTCCTTTCAGCAAATATCATCTACATCATATGTATTTTTACGATTTGATCTAGTTGGCGATCTTTCTCGCTCAGTGTCTATAAATGAGAGCCATATTGAAAATCAGACGTCACGTGAATGACTATAGGGGTAGTTTTGAAATATCACACTTGCCACCTGGTATATCAGAGAATATGCCATTGGCTACGAAGACTGCAAGATTTTTTATTTTTTACAGTTTCTTCTCGCTTGCCCATCAAACTCCGGTACTCGTGTTCGTTTTATAAGTCTTTTTCACTCAAATGGTCGTTCAGGTTACGGTCGCCGTTCGCGCAAAGTTACCCAGTCGTGTCCACACACAAAGCTCTAAAAGTGATCAGCCCGCGATCTGATTCCCGAACAGGCCCAGAAAAATCCACGTTCCCACGGCCCGGGACAACCTAATTTTGCCGTCGGGCAACCTAAAATCTCTATGAAGGTTGTCCGCTCGGGCAAGTGAACAAAATAAAAACACTGTGTCGTATCACAGTTTAAATATGCATGTTAACTTGGAGCTATTTTGTTGTAAATTTGCCTTATCGCGCACATATTTTATAACATATCTGCGCTGTTGTTGTCATGTTCAGTATTCCATCTCCTGTGCATTACTGCTTTCGTGAATGAATCATTTTCTTCAGTGACCTACAGCCTGTAAATTTATTGTCCAATGGTAGGTAATACTGTAATAAGATCACAAAATATACAG
>JAUELC010281180.1:0-10021 GCA_031471745.1 Cryptochiton stelleri
ACTTGTTTTCTTTAATAGATTAAAGTACAGACAAACCAAAAGCCGCTAAATGTTTACTACATTAATGTCCCCTCGTGTACAATCTTTCTGGCTTTTCACCAGAAAAATTATTGAATGCATTTTACAGCCGCCTTTAAAGACAGATTAACCTTCATGAAACATTCATTTAAAGTCAAAGCTTTGAATCTCACGCGCTTTAATAGTCTAGAATATAGCGCTGTTATTCAAAGTAGCGTTGTTAAACGATTGTCTTCTTATCCAGATTAACGTTCCGAAAACCTTAACATAACGGGAAACCTTTAACCTCAACCACATCACATTCGATAATTTGTTCGAAAAAAAAAGAAGTACTTTCTGATGAATAATGCTACGACACAGAATTGAAAACAAAATACAAACTGGCTGTGTAACCATACTTTCAAGATCCCGTCCGACTATACCGGCAGTTTGGTTAACTTAGACAATTCAGTGATTGTAACTTTTATAATCTTCTGTTAGATAACTGAGATGCAATTAACAACATTGCAGGACTTGATGAAAGTGCGGAAAAGGACTTTATTAGAATTTATGGCAAAGGGATTTCCTGTGCACCTCGTTGAGAGATATCACCAATCTGTGGTTATGGATAAAATTAACAAGAAGACAGACAAAGGTCTAAACTATGCAATCCTGGATAATTATGCAGTACTGTTGTAATGAACTTAATTTCACTCAAGGAAATGAAAATATTTGTCAATGGAAGCTTTACCGAAATTTAGACTAGCCCATAAGAGCAACGTATCACAGGAGCCAGGATCTAGTAGACAGGTAGGTCAGTATTGTTCAATAGCAAGTAAACTGTATATATGATCACATGTTCAAAAATGTAAATAAATGTGCGGTACATCCGCAAGAAGACAGCCACAGATAGGCCTATTCGCAACTCAGTTTTTTCTAATCCCTATAGCTTTACTATATATCATGTTTTTTATTTCGTAGGACTAGTATAAGTGACGGTCGATTACACTTTATGTAAGATTTTCACAAAGGGGAATGCTTTAAGAAGGTCGACTTAAGTCAGGGCACTGATAGACTGCAGTTAGTGCTGAGAGCAAAGCTCGAGTCTTGACTGTCACTGGTAGACTCGGATTCGTCGAAGTCACGCATCAGTTGGTATCAATTTACATGAATTTTTGGAATTTGTGGAATTGTTACGGCACAAAAACATCTCGTATGGATATTAGCAATAAGTAACATTAAACAAATAACATATCAAAATATATTCTTAAAGTAGAGATAGATATATATTAAATGTTAAGGTAAGTTTTGATTTTGATATTTAAAGCCATGACCCTAGGCATCACTTTGTTTGAGTCATACATTCTGGGGTTGGATTTATTTTCAACCGAACGGTGAACCAAATGTGCGTGTTTGGGGTTCACGCAAACCATTTGAGGGACGCTTCTAGATGGCTACTTCCCCCAGGTTAATTTTTTTTCTTCTCTTTTTTTTTCTTCTTTTTAGTTTATACATCATGAATTAAAGAATAGAACGGGAGGAATGCGGATGGCCCAGGGCGCAGATTACCCTTGCTACGCCACTGCCTTGGTTTCGTGATTATGTTCGTAACAGAACTCAAAAAGATTATTATGGCACTCTTTCTTCCTTATCTCCTATCCCGTTTGTTGTCCACCTAGGTTCTATCCTCGGCCCTATCTTATTTCTAATAAACATAAACGATATAATTTCTTCTTCTTCACCCATACATTTTATTTTATTTGCAGACCACACAAGTTTGTGTTGCTGTCATGAAAATATTAATATGGCACTTAACACAATGAACAATGAAATGCAAAACATCCAACACTGGCTTGGGGCTTGCGGCAAATAAGCTCTCTCTTTATAAACATTTCTAAAACTAAATTTATGATTAGCAAACCAGCTAGAACGTCTGCAACTCCTCAAAAATCAATTCTAAAAATTTAAAAAATTAACATCGAACATGTAAATGAATTTTTGGGTTTTATTCTGAGTGACAAACTGTCATGGACATCTCATCTTAACTTCATCTCTAAAACAATATCACGTTATATCGGAATCATCAGACATATTATAAATAGCCTTAACAAACACACTCTTATCATTCTCTATCACTCATTAATCTCTCCTTATTTAACTTATGCCAACGCCCTCTGGGGCAATACTTATAAAGCCTCTCCTCCGCCTTCAGAAAAGAGCTATTCGTATCATCACTTCTTCTCACAAACTATCCCCCACTACTCCTATGTTTAATCAGCTTAAACTACTAGATTTATTCAAACTTTATACTTTTTCTTGTTAACTCCCTGCTCATAAATTCATCCATCATCAACTGTATCTCCCCGCCAGTCATTATCTGCATTTTTCTCGCCAATCGGATATTCACCAATACCGTACCAGATCTCATGACTATAATCTTTACAGACCATACTACAGCACAAATCTTTCTGTATATACATTGAAAGTAAAACGCCCTCGAGAGTGGAATAACCTCGCTGTATTTCTAAATTGTATCCAGTCAATTTTGCTCTTTAAATCTAAATTAAAAGACTATCTTTTGACATTATACATCTTTTTAAATTGATTTGTAAATACGTTACAGCACAATGATATACATTTTAATATGTCTTGCTAATACCGCCATACATTTTGTTACACTATTATTATTTTGGGATAGCACAAGTTCTCTCGAACATTATTCCCGCCTACACATATCACATAATTTACATCTGTTTAGTATTATATATAATGTTGAATAAAAATGAAATGAAATGAAATTCATACAGTCGATATGTTGGTCTTTTTGTAGAAGATGGCGACGGGAGGTTGGAAATTCCTCCGGCAGAAACTGGACGTCCAACAACATCAATTTTCCCTCTTTTACGAATTCCAATCCGCACACTTTACACTGTCTCAAACAGAAGGCATGAAAAACAAGTAAGTAACCTATGTGTCCCATAATGTTTGTTGGAACTAAGTATGAATGTAACATTATTTTAAAGTCACTCTATTGAGTAGCCATTTAAAGTTATATAATGTAATTACCACCTTCACAAGATCACTAAAGAAACAAATACGTTTTTTACACGTTCCTGCTGAAAGAGGGTTAATTTTTTAAAGAAAAGTCGCTTTTTCGGAATGACCATAATTGAGTATAATGAGCGCTTCATCCTTATGTAGATAACAATTACATTTCAACTGTACATTATTTGTTATCCTAAACACCTAAAAACAAATTAACACCGCATAAATTACAGATGCGCAACATTAAATCTTTATATTTTTGCAAACTTTTGCCGATAACAACCAGGGAGATATGTGAATTGCAATACTATCATTGTCAGTAACATAATCTGTACATAATCCCTCTTTATTCAGGAGTTATTTATATATTTTATAGAATGAAACGTTGTCTAAATTTTTGGATTTATTTTTTAAGTATTTGAGAAGTATTCATCGTCACATTTCTTATGTTTTCCTCAAAGTTTCTACTGAATCACCCAGGTAAATTGCTTCATTTGTATGTATTTCAGTGCGTGGAGACAGTCCGTGGCTGCTCAATTAAGTTCTCCAAGTTCCCTGGAGACAGGTCGTTTGGGGTACGTTCGTCATATTTGTTCTCTGCTTAGTTTCTATTCGGTATTTACGGCTGGTTTGTGGGACCTTCCTGTGTCCTGACGCTATCTGCTAACGAAACACGTTTATTGTAAAGAGGTTACTTTGGAGATTTTCAATTTAAAATTGAGTGAAAGGAACTCAGTCGAAGAGTAAAAGTTTTGTTAAAATGCCAAATAGTACAATGTATAGCCTTAAAGGTGATGAAAACAATTAAATGAGCCTGAGTAGAGAGACTGTTCACAGCAGACTCCAAAAATGCTGTCCTGAGTGGGTGGAAAGTGTCCATTATCTTGTTAGAGGCTAACTTGTAATTCACAATTGTATAGAGGTGCCACCTACATGACATAGAAAGTCCACCCTACTTTTGAAGTACCAATTAGCCTCTAACAATAAAATGGCCGCTCAGGACAGCATTTTTAGAAACTGCTGTATACAGTCTCTCTCCTCAGACTCACTTAATTTTTCTCCCCCTGTAAATAATATAAAAGATTGCAACTTCTTTTAGATTCAAAGACACTTAGATTAATGCACGCTACATTTAAACTCCGTTATTCGTGATTTGCACATATTGACACTCTCTGATAACTTGTGATATAATTTCAACAGACATAGACGTTTCAGTTTAGCTGATTATCGGGCATTTGTGTGGCACATCTTCTGAAATTTTCTAAATCCAGATAGGAGGTTGGTGAGAGCTTCCTTAACGCTGGTGCTCCTTGAGCTAAGGGCAAAACAATTCGTCTTGCACTGTAACTTTACACACTTTTCTTATTATACCATGTGTTTTTCGTCCTGTGATTGTTTTGTATATTGTCAGTGTTTGTTGTCAGTGACGGCGAGGGTGGTTTCTTTCACCCATTCGTCTGGGTCGCCGTTCTATAATGGAAAGAACCTTAAAGCCTGGCGTACACTTTTGCTATTTTATCGCAGCAAAACTCTGCCGCAGATATTGTCTCTTGCGAAAACAAAAAGGTGTGCACCAAGCTTACGTGTGTGGTAGACCCCAATCAAACAAACAAGCAATCTTATGTCTGTTTGTTTGTTTGTTTGTTTGGGGTTTAACCCCGTACTAAAGGTTATTTCACTTATATGACGGCATGCCAGCCCAGTGCATCAAGGAAACCACCCGACGCCACTGGCAACCAACTTATGTCAAACGGATTATGCTATTCTGTGTCGTCTAGAAAAAAACAAAGCTTCAGTGTAGGATATTAACTTTATTTCTTCTTAATGTAGTAAAAACTTTTTGAAAGTATCCATACTTTCAGATTGTGTTTAACACGGAAGGCCTATTTTAACTGCAACTCGAACAAACTGCATTGCTTCTAAATTTTGTTTTGAGTATAGTTTATGCTTTCCTTCTTGTTAATTTACCAGTTGACCTCAGGTATGTGAGGGAGTCGCCCGAGGTAACTCGGGCTATCGCGGGGGTGGTTTTTACGAGGTTTCCTCCCGGTTTTCCATCGTATTATGTAAGGCAGAGCAAGAGGTGGATAATCCGTAGTCATATAAGTGAAATATCCTTTACCCTTGAGTACGACGTTAAACGCCAATCAAACAAACAGAATCTTGATATTTTCCAGTACGCCATCATGCACCCTCAATCGACGGCGGACAGCATGGTCCATCCATTAAAGATGCTGATCAGAAAGCTCCATTTCCAAGAACCAAGTTTCGTTTTGTCTGTGGTTGGCGACCTAAATGAATATACATCATCCCAGTTTGTTCTGAATGCTTTTCGGGAAAGCTTATCTCTTACTTTAAGAACAACAGGTAGGGTTATAATTATCTCGAATTATCCACTTTTAATAAACAGATAATAAAATACCTCTAATCACACACTTATTGTGAATTATTTAAATCATGAATTGACTCAGTTTCAAGAAACAAGAGTTTCCGGACCCGCAATTGCTGAGAAATAGCTACCTTTTAAACAACGTAAAAAATATGTTTACGTAACTTGTAAACAACCACAACGTTATGCTTTCTTTTATTTATTGCACCATTCTCAAGGTATAACGCAATGCTTCACCGAACGAGTAACTTTGGCCATTAGAATAACTTATAATTGAGTTTCATTTCTCATCATTTTCAAGGAGCCTGGACCTTCACAAATGGCCTTGATCAACCTTTGAACCGCCTGGTATCCGAAGCTCACAGAACGCGAAGGTCAGCCGCGGTTCCGGCTATCGGTGTAGCCTCCTGGGAACAAGAACTTCTGAGACGCTCGGAGGTAAGACATTTTGGAAGATAATTATTTAGAAATATGTCTGGGGTAATTTTAAAAAAATTAAATTTTAATATTAACAATCATAGACTTCCAGTTAAAATATGTCTATTTTATTCTCGGGTGTTTGTGACGCGCATTTTGTGGCATTTTCTAAATCCGACTGGTGACGCTTATTTTATGTAAATGAAGGATCATAGGACTCACAGGCAAGAACAATTCAGATAGTAGGTGCTGTGGTCTTTCTGTCAACTTATTCTAATAATACTACGTGGATTGGAAGATTGACGACCAAATAATTCACGGAACAGATGTGAAAAATATTGCTATTTGATGGTCTCCCAAAAAATGTAGGTCAATCAGCTTTATTACCTTTCAGGTAAAGAGTATGAAAACAACAACATCTCCGGTCTTACTCTATCTAGACTGCATGGGGCTTGATAGGAAACCTTTTGAGGAAACTCTTTGATAGGCATAAGCTATGAGAGAACTTAGAAAATGCATCAAAGCAACTTAAAACTCCTATATTCTCACAGAGGCGTCAATTGCAACCTTCTTCTGAAAGAATTGCGCTCTGAATCTTGCTCAGCTTTGAGTGGTTTGCTGGGAACTCTTTTGAGCAGATCGTCTGATATGTATAAGCCTTGAAAGCACCAGGTCAATTTGACAACCAAACCAAAAAACTCCTACATCATTCGCAGAGACCGTTGATAGGACCGTTCTTCTGGGAAATCTCTCCAAAGAATTTTTGTAAGTGTCCAATCCTAGAACCTATTCATTATTTTATGATAGGGATGTATCTTTTTTATCTTAAAAAATAAAAGCCAAAACTAGCATATTTGGGAATAGCTGCAGAGACCTGTAGCCCTTCCTTGATAATGAAGAGACAGAAGGCTACAGATTTGTACCACAACTTGGCCATAATTTGCCCATGATGAATCAGTGTGGGGGGGGGCATTTTCGAAGTGATATTTATTAAGGGAGTCTAAAACAAAGGCCGTAAAATCGACTTTACAGCTATAAAAGAGTTATTGTTCATACGCTAGGATTACCATTCAGATGTGGAACTTTATTTAAGACATTATTTTTCCGCATATAAAATGAGGTACAGTGTTGAATTCTTCCATTTATTCTCCACATTGAGATCCACTGTGGCTTTTCCATACGTTTACATAACATAAATGCGCCTAGCTAATTTGGGAAGGGTCCGAACTGCTTTATGGCCGTAATTAACTTTTTTTCATCATCGATCAAGTTCATACAAATAGTGCCTGATCTGAAAACTTTGATAGCACGTTTTAGAATAGTAAAGAACAACTCAGATTTCACCATTCTGAGTTTCTCTTGTCAGCTAATGACATATGACCTTCAAGCTTTGTCAAACTTCACAACGTTGTGACCTTTCAAGCTGTCCTTAACAATGGTCATTCGTATACTACCCATCTTTGTAATTCTAGATTTGCACTGAGTATAGTGTATCAACTAATGAGAACATGACTTGAAAACGATCTCTGGAATGAGATAAAGACGTTGTTACCAGGATATTAAGAAGTTGTCATCCATTCGGAAGTTAGTATTCTTAATGTTTCTCTTGTTATTGTTGTACTTTTCAGAACACACCTCATGCGAGTCGCGATGAAAACAAGACGTACCTTGAGAATGGCCATTCAATGTTTTTATTCTTCGAGAGGAGTTTGAATCGGCTGTCGCAAAACCAAGACCTCTGTGTCAGAATGGAAAAAATATTGGTGGAAAGAGCTCGTACGGGTACGTTATGACAGGAAGGAGAAGATCAAAGTAGAATTGTTTTAGTTTATATGGAAAAAATCAATAAGTTTTTAAGTTTATTCATAACCTAATACAGTTATGTTGAAATAAAAAATATTCAATGGGTACAAGGCTTGCACGAGCCAAGAGAAATCTTGCCATAATTCGAATTCAACGAAAAGAGGGCCGGCCACCATTCCTCATATGTATCAACAGAGCATTTGATCCCACCGCAGCGAATGACCTACATATTTAACGAGTCATCCTTTGGAATATTGTGGGGGCAGGGCGGTAGTAGAATAAGAGCACTTGGAACCGTTCCCAAATCGTATTGAATAAGTAGTGTTTTGGGGCAATCGGGAGGTGGTTATCTCCCCTTGTTTGTTGCCCATTTGTTACTTAGTATGTATGCAAAAGCCGTTTTGGCTCCTCCAGACATAATAAGGAAGGCTTGTTCCTTATTTTGTATGGAGGAGCAGTTTGTGGCGAGGCGCCGCTAGGTGGCGCCAGTGGTGTAATGACGTCATAGTGATGACGTCATCGTGATTATGTCATGAGGTAATGGTGTGATGGAGAGATGTGATGGGGTGGTGATGACGTCACGATCGTCTGCTCGACCCACAGAGGCGCGATAGAGTAATTATAACCATGTGGTGTTTAACGTTAGAAAAAATAAAAATTAAATACATCAATCAAGACAGAAGTGCAAAGACATGTCAAGATTTTCTCTTCGTAAGATGTGAAGGGTCCTGAAATAGAATAGTTAAAAATAAAAGAACTAATTATAGCAATCAAGGCAGAAGTGCAAAATACATGGAAAGATGTGGATGGCCCTGATAAGGGCCTTTGGAATGGTGGGTACTCACACCAGGTCACTTCTTCACGGGTAGCGGAGTCCATTTCTGCCGTAGCCACGACTTCCACGAGCAACATTGCTGGTTGAAAGCGACTGTCGGTTGTGCGTGGTTGATTGAAAAAACCTCTCACACTGGCTGACTTGAAGAAGACATCCTCTCGGCAGCCCATGAAGATGGTTTTGACAGCATCGGAAAGACAGGAATTCTCCACCTGGGGTCTCTGGACCTCACAAAGCCAAAAAGGGACTTCGAACGACGGTGGATACTTAGCTCCCTGTTGTTGTTGTAGACTGCTGCTGCTGCTGGTCATGGGCTCTTCAGCTAAGGCTGTTCCCATCTTCTCCATATTTAGATCGTGGTGAGACTTGGTGTGGTCCGTGATGAATGAGTAAAGACAGTGGTCTTCTGCTGCTCTTTTTATAGAGACTGGTAGGATTGAAAATCGTAGAATTAAGGATGCGGACCACCTAGGGAACACCTATCATTTTCGGGTCGCTGATTGGTCAATTCCGTTATTTTCCTTGAATTCTTTTGAATCCGCATTTTGCACAAAAGTAAACCAAGCTTAAAGGAATGAGAGCAAGCCGTGGTGTCTGATTGGTCATTTGATCTGTGGGTGATTGCTGATTGGTCGGTGTTGTAGCCCTCGGTGTGCAATGGCGATCTCAAATGTTTCAACAGTTGTGTTTCTATTTTCACTTACAGTGATATGACCAACTACAGAAAACACGTTGCACATACAGCGATGGGTGATTTAGAGAGAAGTCGACAAAACAGTACAAATCTAGGCCCAAACACGAACACGCTAGACTTCAAGGTTGTGATGTCATGAGGTCACACCGATCAGGCTCCAAAACCACAGCTGCATCATGTATGTATCGTGTAGGATCTCTCAAGTGAATGGTGATTTAAATAGATGTATCATTAAATATAGTGTGGAAGTTTATTTTTAGTAGTCGTATTAAGATGACAGTATAGAGCAGGATGTGGAGCCAAGCCAAGAGTTCGCCGAGTAGCCATGATGTCTACAACACCTAGACCCCAAGTCGAAACGAAAAGCTCAAAAAGTGCGAAGAGCGCCTGTACACAAAGCATCTCAACAAGGCTATCGGCATTACTCGAAGCTGGTCAAAGGGTTAAAGACCAACAAGACACCCGATGAATCGGATTGCTGGGGTATCATTAACCACACACTAACCTACCCACGGTACATTGTACTAGTATACTATCACACAAGTATAGAGTAAACATGGGTGCATTTTCGTACACCTTCAAATAAACTCCAATGGTCGCACCTCGTTGCCTCAGTACAAGACCTACGGGCGTACAAAAGCGTCGTGTTGAGTATGTTTGACGATAGTCAGGTGAATTTAGGACGTTTACTGGTGTTGAAACAATTCACCGAAGACGTGGGCGATCAAGCGAATCACCCTGAAGGTATACGTCACTACTACGAACACGTGTTACCAGCAGAGGACTTCTCCCAATCCACGATACGGCGTGCTATCCCACCTTTGGCGGTGTTTAGTGTGAT
>JAUELC010281191.1:0-10021 GCA_031471745.1 Cryptochiton stelleri
GATTAATGGAATCCACTGGGATGAGGGGGCAACTGCGCATGACTGATTTTAGCTGAGACTGAGACTGTGATCACCCATGACGTGATCACTATGACGTCATCATACCACTAGCGTCACCTAGCGGCTGCACCACCATACACAAATAGTAACAAGCCTTCCTTAGTATGTATGTAGGTGGAAGGCTTGCACCTACATACATAATAAATAACAAATGGCCAAAAACAAGGGGAGATAACTACCTCCCCATTGGCCTAAAACATAACTTATTCAGTACAGGAGGAGTGCGCGGTGTTCTGCTCTATATACACTACTTGCTGGCCTGACTTAATTTGTTAAAGTTTCACAGTCTTCGGTACAAAAGGCAATAGGATGCGGGGCATCCAGACGTGTTAATAAAGAATTTACACTGTTAGCGAAATAAAAAAAGTTTACAATATTTTGACATCTTATTTCCATTTGCAAAACATTATTGCATTTAGTTATTGTGTTTTCCTCGTGAACTAATTAAGCCCAGGAGAGACAGCAATCATTCACGTAGATATATGAGGAATGTGAGGGTGTAAATCTATCACTGATGCAGAGCGCTCTTTTCTATATTGGTCTATAACAGATCGATTGATTCCCTGGGCAATGTTTATAACAATTTTTTTTTAATTCAAACTAATTCATTCAGTTCTGGTCTCATTTTCTTTTCGGAGGGGGGGGGGGGTAATTTTGTTCATATACACCACTTGGGAGAAATTAACTTAACGAAGTAAACAAAATGTATATGAGACTTCACGAACTGTGATACACATGCAAGACGACCATGCATTTAGCTCATAGTCATTTAAGACAAATATAGCAAAAGTAGGAATATTCAGAATGCCTAAACATGTTGATTTCTTCTCAACAAGACTAGAACATGTGGTTTGTATGGGGTTTTTTGTCACATAAAGATTGCCTTCTTACCGAAAAGCTTGGTTTTCTTTTCCTCAGTCTCTGCCAAAAGAATGAGATAACCCTTCAGCTCAGCCATAGTAGTAAACTCCTTTACATCATACCAGAAGCATCAGTTAGCAGTGTCTGAAACAACAAAAACACTCAGTTACACACGGGTCCACGGAAATACAAAATATATGTGCGGTTTAGCATATTTGGATGGCATCTAGAAGATGGGGTTGATATTTAACAATACAAACTTCCGTATGGATGACAACTTCTTTATATATTAACAACGTTTCAATCACATGAGGTTTAGTCGGGGAAATCGAGACATTTTACGACTCCACCCCCTTCAATAACTGCCATATTGGGGACTGCTCACTGGGATAACCCGGTATTCACGAAGAAACTGCCAAAGATACTAATGCCTTGGAAATAAATAATTATCATCTTTTCTATTCTGTAACACAAGCTTAACCACGAAGGCTGCAAATTAGCCCTATACAATCAATTTATCTGTCAAAACATCCTCCAAAACCAGAGCCTTCTGCTTGCCGACGATCGATCAAATACACTTTTTTTCTGAATATCGTTCGAAAATAAATGTCTTTCGCAGAAGTTTTCTTCATCTAATCAATAAATTTCCATTTTGGTGTTTGCCATTTCTCTAAACGATTCTGGTATAAGGTATCACACAGAAACTGAAAGTCATCATGAAAAAGGAAAATGTATTCATATTTTATTTACCAAATCGGAACTAATCATAAAATACAAAGGGCCTTCTTTTGTTTTTACTCACGGATTGACAGATTCATTTGTATTTCCTGAAAACTATTTTTCGTCCACCATGGCAATTTGTCCAAGTTTCAGCATAGGGAATACTTTCAAATAGTGTTTAGCTTGATTTGATTTTTGTATTCATATGTGTGAATAGATATTTAAACTTCTCACACCATGCTCAACCCCCATATTTCCACTCCACAGCATGGTGATAAAATGTCTTATTTTAACTAGTGATGATAACATCCACGCTCTTCCGTAAAAAAGAGATTACGTAACATTTTAGACAGCATCTATATTGAGACCTCACTGTGATAACACAACGTTATATACATTGTTGCCAGAAGACGTTTCAGTACCGTCGCTAACGTTCTATGATGTCCTCTGGTGCTTGTATTCTCACCAATCACTGCAAAATATACAGATTTTTACACGAAAATCGATCCAAAAGTGCAAAAACTTCAGTAGTATATGGGGAAAAGATTATCCAACTCGAACCTATGTGATACAATGCATATCAATCTCATCTGTTAATTTTCAAAATCATTCGCTGGAAGTAGACTCGAGTGATATCCACTGTATCACACAGGTTCTCGTTGGATAACCTCTAAATATTTAACGCAATATATTGTTTTTACGGTTTAAATATTTATCATTTTGGTTTATTTGCCAGAGGTATTACTGAAGACATTTAAAACAGAGTATATTAAAATGAAGCATATATTGTAATCAATCTCATTCTGCTAGATAAATGTTTTATATATTGTACAAACTAACCATGCTCATCGAGTCGAATCCTGTGGGTAAACGAATCAGAGCGATGTCAGTAAATAATAACTCACCGGTATGTCTATAGAGAGCTATATGAGGCCATGAGTGTATGTACATAATGCCACTTAGTTAAATGACAATAAGTAATTATAGTATCTACAGATAGCCTTTGGTGATACACATCATCTTTATGGTACACTATTAGCGGTTATAACTGAAGAACCAAATTCAAACAAAAACAAGAATGTGTAGACATGTAGTGCCAAGAACCATTATATATTAAACCAACTTTACTTGCATTTAATATGGTACGTCGACATTTGTGAAGCCGATACTGAATTAAATCTTATATCTTGTGTCATTCTTATACAAATAATTGACATTTCAATTAAAATTACTTCGGTCGCATTTTGGGGGTAAGTTCAAGTTCAACATCGTTAAAAGTTATCCCTCAATTAATCGACTCGATTTATTTCGAAAACAACAGTGGATGATAAAGTATTATGTAGGCTCCTTCACAGTACAAATATTGTTGCAAATGTATGCCTGCGTTTACAGTTTGACATCGAAATGTTTCAGGAAAAACAAGCCCTTTAAATAATTCTTTCAAAAGGATTAACGCTTACGATTTCAGGATCTCAAAAAGCAAAAGAGGACCACAATTTGTTACCTCTTTCCACAAAGTATATAATTCTAACAGTGCCAGCTAACATGATAATCTTGCAGCAATTGCGACTCGAATTTGGTAACCAAATCACTTCCTGACGTCTATTTACCAAATAACCTCCACCAATGCCAGTTAAAATAACAATCTTGCAGCAATTGTCAATCTTATTCTGTCGCTAAATCACTACTGAAAGATTTTTACAAACAAAAAGGACTACCATTTTCGAAATCTGTTTCCCATTATTCCCCCATTCAGTAACCTCTAATAATGCCAGATATGATGATCTTGCAGGAACGTATAGGCCCTATAATTGCAGCTTATCACCACAGGGAAATTCTGCGAAAAAAAGGACTTGTCATCTCTTTTCTTCAAACCAACCAAAAGTTTCAGCTACAGCCAAGACCAATCATTTTCATTTTTTTATTATTGTCATTCAAGAATCGATATAAGGATCTTTCACATATTTCTAAACCAGTGCCAAATTCAATTTCTTCACCAGCCCGTCGTCTGACTTTAATAGATAAAGCATTCATATCTTAGCTGTTTGTCACCAGAAAAGGCTTACTTGTGTAAAATACACTGCATAAATATCAAGTTTGATTTAAATCGTTGACATATATAAGCACTAACTCGTGGGCTACTATTTTGATTGCTTATCAATGGTTACCAGTGTAAATCTCTGCTGAAAACAGCAATGTACTAACACTTCATATTGGGTAATAAGAGAAGGAGATCTCGTCTTGCGCCATGGCTTAAAATTATCTTCATGTCTTCTTCATTTAATCGGAAATTAGAATGTTTCCACGACCGTTTATATTTATTCATCAATCCATGGAAGTAAGTTTGTAGCATACATCACGCTATTTTCGTCAACAGGCTCGTATATTTATTCACCCGTTTATTGTTTATCAGAATGACTCATCTATAATTCGTGTACGGTTTTAAGGTTTATTTGATCTAAGGACGAATTTCACGTTGTCAATGAAAGTTTCTATTAATACCCCAAAGTGCAGCTAAATGGGAGACTTTAACATACATCTACTACCACTTCTTCTTCTTCTCGTGAGAGCTCTGACTTCTCTGGAAAAGTTTGCTTTTCTCAATAAAATAATATTGAATGTTAAAGCTTTGTCAAAACCGTCTGACCAATATCTACTATGTCTACTTTGTGAAAACCCGTTCATATATTTGGAGAGAAAGGTTGCTTGTCAAAACTCTACAAACTCTTTTCATGAAATCTGA
The DNA here is from genome assembly GCA_031471745.1 of Cryptochiton stelleri. Classification (NCBI taxonomy): domain Eukaryota; kingdom Metazoa; phylum Mollusca; class Polyplacophora; order Chitonida; family Mopaliidae; genus Cryptochiton; species Cryptochiton stelleri. The sequence continues at coordinate 4,385 of JAUELC010281191.1, forward strand.
TCTGCACCAACATTTAACCAGGGTTGTATTACACATACATCTTCTGAATCTATAGAAGGCCCCATCGATATAAAGACCAACCCAGGTTAATGAATTTCAACATCAGTGAGAAGACGTCTAAAATCAATACAAACTCAGGTCTTGGAGAGATAAGAGGATTAACGGGCACTTCACGATACTTTCAGTAATTGATCTGTGATGTTCTGTTTATACTGAGACAAAATGTTGATTAGGTTAATTCTGATGTCTATGCTCTAGAGAAAGGTATGAGTTTCTGAAAGCAGACCTAAGTCACGGTCAGTCACACCTCTTCGTAGAGTTATCTCTTATCCGCTGCTCTTGGAACAGATCGACGAAATATAGAATGTCAGCGTAAGGGTGTCCCAGAAAATCATTATCTTTTCAACACATGGAAAAGACGTTAAGTGTGTTGGACCGGATTTCGTCTGGCAGTAGCCAATGTCAATTGATTGGCTACTTAGGGCGATTTCTCTTTAGAAAGGATAAATTCGAAACACCACGGGAAAAGTGATTGAAATCAGGCGTTTTCGTATCTACACGAATATTTTATCTTGTATATCAATTGTGTTATGTAAATTATTTATTATTTGTCTCTCGGATAAAGTTGTGCAGTCATATAAGTGAAATGGCATGAAATGTGGCGTTAAACACCATCAAACAAACAAACAAATAATAAGTAAACTATTGGTTAGTAGGTTGGGTTTTTTTCTTTGAATTAAAACGATTGTATTACTCATTATCCTGTATCTGTTGATTCTCTTCGAGTAACAACCAAAATGACCTGTTGAACTTTAGGCCACTCTATGGGTGATCGAATTACAATGTTAAGGCTGAACTATACCAGAGTCTGATGGATTAGATTAAAGTCCCCTCAATCATCGTTTCTGTCCTTTAAGTGAGACACAAGTGTCAGCTAGATCCACTCATAGATGCTTCTGAAGGACCTTTGTTTTCCAAGGTTACACATTACGCAAAGAACGAAAGACACCCGGAAGGGCTAATTTCAATACAACAATTACCACCTCAGAATGGACGGAATGAACATTCAGATAATCTTGGGTTGAAGGAGTAGCTTACTGACGTTACCCAGCAACGCGTAGAACGGTAACAAGGAAGGGTAAGAATAAAGTCTGGGTTAATTTTGTGGGGGCCACAGCAATAAAACTGACACATACTCATGTATGTCCTCTACTCTTAAAATTCAATCCCATGTTTAAGGACATTTCATTTTATCTTCATCTTTGGTTAATAAAGCTGTATAATGTTGATTGTTTAAACGGAGTAAAACACTCCAGTCATCTACTTAAATTGATATAGCCATATCTGAAGATACACTTATCCGAGCAATACCTTTACATGTTTTTGTATAAGCAATGCACGAAGACTAAGTTCTATATGAATTGATAGCAAAAATGAAAGCGAACTGTTGCTCACCGAAGTCCTTACTACAAATAATGACGCCATAAAGACCTACGTCCTGTAGAATGCACATGTCTGATTTAAAGAAATCTGATATCTGTATGAATCAACATATCAATTCAGAGTTGGTTGTCCTCCAGAATGTCGTCTTACAATACTTGCTCTTTAAACCGAGTTTTACCCCGTTGGTATATACATCCCAAGGGGTCTAAGGTTCACTCAAGTTCTTCTTCTTGTGGACATTTCGTTCAAACTACTATTTCTCAACAGTCTCTGAATGGAATCGAATGAGACGTAACAGTATTATAGTAAACATCATGAGAAGAGATTCTCAGGCGATGTTTTTTTTCTTTCGATTCAGATTGATGGGGGGTGGGGGGAGGGGCTGAAGGGCTTAGCATCGAGTCTCGTTCTTGTTATAAATATTACACATAAATATAGAAACTAAACACGTCTGTCTTGTTGTTTCTCAGAGAGGTGACCATGATCGAAAATATTACGTATATCAATAGTAAAGCCATTGATACACTCTCTTGTATACTGAGTGTGCTTTATATTAAGTAACCGTGTACTTTCTTTACTAACAATGGTCATCCAAGATACACACTAAGTATATACCAGTCGTTAGAATACAATGATGAAAATAATCGTTGGTTGAATAGACAAATTTCAATACTTCTTATTGCATTAGTTACTTAAGACTACGCTATTCACTGATCCCAGTTCACCATAGAAAGACATGGGATATCAGTAAGATAATACAGCAAAGATCCAATAGCTGGCCACTGTACCATCTTTTCCACTGGTGCGTCGCTCATTCAACACTTCGTTCATCACTAGTCTCTCCCATTAACTTGAACCTCATTGAAAACTACCTTCCTGAATACTAACCATCGGCCCCAGACATCAGATAGACGCTGCACCGACCTATCAATAATGGAGAGGCGATTCGTTAGTTTGGATTAAATTAGTGCACTTCCCAATCAGTGATTTGCTTTATTAGCATAATTGACATCCAATGCTCCTAAGACAAAGCTGTGTCATACAAGACAGTGCCCTTTTATAAAATCGATCATCCAAGCGACTTTAAAATCTTCTGACATAAGGCGCATTAAAATAGCAGCAATACGACTCACTGACATTAGAATGACTACTGCTAAGTTGTGAGCAAATTCATTTTGGCTTAACATTTCGATTAATTGCATAAGTTTATCATATATACAGAGAACATATTCAAAGACTCTCTGTATATTATGCAGTTCGGGTGAAAGATTAATAATTCGGCGACTGAGTCAAATGGACGTTTCCCACTTTATTTTGTTTTGAGTACACTATCAGTCGAACAGATTTCCAATGATCACTACCCATCTCAGCAAGGTATTTATACTTTATTCCATACCACATTCGTTCTTCAATATTCCAATCACCGATGGAAGCTCCAAACCCTTGGTTTAAAAGCTCCAAATCCGTCTAACAGGACTACGCCTTCCACAACAACGCGCTTCCAGGCGATTCACCAGAACAGCCAATCAAGAAAACACAAACTGTCTGGCAAAGGCTGCCCTGAAATGTCAATGTTAAGGGGCCATAGATAGCAAGGTGATATCAATCAGTCTTCCTCCCAATCAGTGTCACATATAAATAATACGGCCGTACTTCAGCTGGGTCTTGGGAGACACGTCTTGAGAGCTATATATTATTGATTACTGTAACACAATGGGAAGATTGCCATGGTATCTGGTCCACCGATTTGTGTTGTCTTAATATACTAAATTTCCGTATCTAAATGGGTCTTTTTGGACAGGATATGGTCATCAATTATGTACATATACCGCGTGCCTCGAATTCATGATTTTTTAAATTTATTTCGCATGACAACAGGAGCAGGTATAGCGGTTTTATTTCTGTGATCAAGATAAACAGACGTGAAAATGTTACACACGCTGACATACATGACTAAATAATGGGAAATTGATAGATAAGAAAAACCTGAGATCTCTCGTTATAAAACAGTTTGCTATAATGTATCTGTCTCTTCCTGACAGACATTCAAAGAAATGAATTCTACTTAAGCACAGTATCAAACTATTATATCCAGGGATGATTCTCTTTATCGCAGAGGTACATACATTAGGCATGCGAAAATAAATTTATAATTAAAACAAAAAAAAGCAGATAGTGGCTGGGGTTTTCCCAGAAGGCAAATCGTTTAGTACAATTATCGTCATGATCAAGTATGGATAGTCTTTGGAGAGACTTTAAATTTGATATAATACATAAATGGTAAGATGCAAAGACTGCGTTATGTATGTGAAGAACTAAAACAACATAAATATTTATGATATGTACTTGTATAATGGTTATATCATTTTCACAATCTAACTGGTTTACCGCACTCACTTCAAGAAGACATACATTGATTATAAATACATTGTCTAACGGGCCTCCTAGACATATGTTGATGACGATTATATGCCTGGCTCGGTCTGTCTTTTCTGCGAATACCGGGTGGGGTAAACAGCGTAAATGTCAGAACATGGATTTTGGTTGGGTTTTATTTTTTTCAAGACGTATCTGTAAAGAACATGCTATCTCAAATATTAGCATTCTATTTTGCAAAATCTCTAAATCACGACTGGATTTATTCTGAAATCATGTGCCTGTTCTGTAACTTACCGCATAATAATATTTGTTATGACAAGTAAGGTTTAATAATTATTAAGAAGGATGTAAATAAATATGTTTTTATGCTTACCTGTAGTTCAGCGAAAACCCGAAGTCTCAATTAAAACTAGAGCTTATAAACGATTAAGGTATATCTCTTTTTGTTTAATCATTAATAAAGGTAGCACATTGAGATAGTACTCTAGAAGGAATCACATTGCCCAGATGTAGAGGAAATCACACACACAGAGACAAGACTCTTCGCAGATATTTTAGAAAGTGCTTTCTTGATTCAATAAAATCAATACAATCTAACATGCTCATATCTTGGAGGTTGAAGACAGACTTCAGACACTATGCGCAATGGGCGATCTGTACAGTTTTACGTACACTGAGATGAAATGTGGATTAAGTACATGCTGATGTCTAAGATCTAGAGAAACGTCTAAGGTTCCTAGCATCACGAACCAATATCTTATATCCGCGTTGCCTTCACATAAATCCCATATTCGTCCACACGGAAGGCTCTCGACAACTAAACTGTTCTCCGGTCTGCACAAGGCATATAGGCATTAAGTGTAGATGATGTAAGTGTGAGAATAACAGGTTCCCGTGAGATGATGGGTATACGTACCGAAGAAAGGTGATATGTCCTTGCCAAAAACATTCTGACATGTTGTCAGCAATTTTAAGCTTGACCTTAATATCGATTTAAACAACCTTTAAAATAAATCGTTGCAGGTGCTGTGGAACAACTGTGCCGACTTACAGAACACTTCCATTAGAATTAGCACGGAATGCAACGGCTCTATTTGCAAAATTTGGTCTTATGAGCTAGTGGAAAAAAAACATTGCTGGATTTAATGATATTAAAAATACACCGAAGAACGTCTTTATATAGTTGATTCTAATACATAATTCGTCCGAATATAGAAAATCTTTATATTCACATAATTGTTGTGAGCTACCATAGTTGGAATTTTCCGTCAAAGTATTTCCACAAAATGTTGTGATACGCATTTTATTAATAACAATTGTACAAAGTTTTCTTCCGCAATTTAAGTTTGGTATAACGTCGTCTGGTTTTAAATATTATCGGCATGTATTCTATTTTACCAATCCAAAAATGGAGCTGTCGGAAATGATGCGAAAAGTGCAATGCAATGTTAACGTTTATGGCTGCCAGTGGTGTCTTAACATGTACATTCCATAAAGATTTCATTCAACATTACTGAAAGGATTTGTTTGTTTGACTGTGGGACATGTGGATTATTAATCACTGTTAATTACTCTACAGGTAGCCCGAGTAATGGAAATGAATGAAAACAGGTAAAGTGATTATGGGTTACTACATGCAGTGTTTATGGATTGATCGCAGTGTCAGTGAATTCACAATGATACATTTAACACGGAAGTCAATACTCGCTTACGTACAGTATACTATATGTTATACCTTGAATATTATTCCTTAAATTCGAACACTTTCTTCAACATTCATTTTAAAAGTAGGTAACCATTTTCTGACAGGTTGAT
>JAUELC010281202.1:0-10021 GCA_031471745.1 Cryptochiton stelleri
TAACCCAGCTCTGACGTAATCAATATTATGGAATTGGTCTTTGTATAGATTTCTTTGATTAGTCGATTTTATGTTTAGATTAGAGGATGAGGATTGTTCAATGACTTTTTATCAATATCTATGTCCATACGTGGTTCAAAACCAATTTGTTGAAAGCCTATCGCCAGGATATAAATGAATTCGTGAGAATCCTGAAGTTGTCATGTTAAAGCTTGATATAATGTCTCTTTGACAAGAAACGCTCGTTCCTAATGAACACCGATACTATCTGAATAGCATCCTAATCTTCCCGTCAACCAGTCTGACACTAACACGTTGGATAATGTGAGATGAGAGTAGATTTGCTGACAAGCGTGACGCAATTCACAAGCAATGCAACTTCACGTACAGCATTACTCCAAACGGAGACTTTCAATATTACGATCATATTAACCACAAACTCTTCCTGAAAATAACCACAAAACTTCTTCCTTTAAAAGTAATTTAGGTCATTAGGTCATAATAGAGTAAAGAATCAGTAGGTCATATTTTACTAGTATAGAGTTAGTGAAAACAAATAGATTATCCTTGTTTTCCAAATTTGGCTGATAGAACAGCACAGGTGTAATTAAAATCGTTCGTGTCAGTTTTTGGTGGTGTGTTAACTGTAAAAGAAATGTTGAAAAATAATATTCGGATAGTACTGCACAATTTTATTCTTATCGGGAAACACTTTCACAAATAATGGAACTTCAGATACAATATTACTCCATACAGAGACTTCAATATTGCGATTGTATTAACCACACTCTTCCTGAGAAAAAAACAAACAAATTCTTCTTTTAAAATTATTTTAGGTCATTACGTCATATATTTATTGTATTGAGTTAGTGAAACCAAATACGTTATCCTTGATTTCAAACTTGGGTGATAGAACAGCACAGGTGTAATTAGAATCATTCAATTGTTGGTGGTGCGTTTACTATAAAACAAATGTTGAAAAAAGAAAATCCGGACAGTAGTGCACAATCTTGTTCTTTGCGGGATACACCTGCAAACTTTTCTATGAAATTAATTAATACTGATAGAATTGCTGCCATTAGCACTCTTTTAATCAGTCTAAGGCGATAGAGTAATTCAAGTTCGTAATGTTGGTGAATATGATGTGTGCATACGTTCACACGAGCGTATATTTATTTAACCACTTGATCCGATGTTTACTTCCCGTCATGTGTTTTCAAAATTTGTCTTTTCATGTTGTATGTGTGATAGTTGTTAAAAATTCACAAAAGATGAAATAAAAAATCAATATTAACTTGTATTTGTTATTTCAAGGTAGATGAGGATGACAGTCCGCAGACTTTCACCTGGAATGAAGAGTATATTAACTAGCAAAGGCAAATCATCTGGTTTTGAAAAGGATCTTAAAGTGTTTGCATTATCATAACATTTGCCACACAGATATATTTTTGTCATTTGTGGGGTTTTTTATTTATAGTGTATATGGTCGAGTTATAAGTGTATAACCAACAATAATCTACAAGTGTAAATCCAATTTTCAATGAACATTTTGTCAACTTCAGCACGTGATGGTGTATCTGAAACTGGATAATATAGTATATTGTCAGCTTGTCACTATCAGTTGGCAATTTGATAAGAGCACATACTTATTATTTGTATAGATTGGTTTTGTTTATGATCTGAAATTGGCAACTATTTTAATATATTGTATATTGGTATACGTTATAGAATGTTGTAATGGGGGGGAAATAAACCCATTATACCTAATTCTAGGTAATTCTTGGTTCCCAAATATTCATTTAATATTTTTTGGACGAACACGGTAGTCATGACTCTGATGTTTGACAAGGCGTCATACTGTCTTGAAAGTGGACATAAATAACATACAGATAACACAATTATCTGCGAAAAGTCAGTAAAAAAATGTAAATATATGGGAATCAAAAGAAAAAAATTATCATATAAGACTATTGATATGGCAATAACGGTCGGTGAAAATAAATTATCTAGCGATGGTCATCTTCTCTTATAAACGAAGTTATGTATGTTGTTGATCATCATTTATTTTCAGAAATTACTGAAGTGTGCTTTGCCTGGGTGCCGGCTCATATGCATGAACCAGGTAATGAAAAGGCAGATATGTTAACAAAGGAATAATTAATATTTACATCGGTCACATTATAATATAATGATACTTGTATTTATCATATTCCCGAGGCAAGGCTGATATCCCATACACTCTGTATCATACCTTGCCCCGCGTACTGCCGTTCGGCGGTCAGACAGAGATCAAAGTAAAACGGAGATATTGGAAAGACCAATCAAACACATGTACTATTTTTCAACCAGTGAATCGCCTCTGTCTGAATATCATGATAAACATGCAGCAGAGAAAGACGTCCTTCCTTTCTAGCAGTGACTGAAATTATGCTCATTCTTGATTGTCTGTCACAGCGGTGATATTGAATTTCCGTCTTACTTTGTTGAATAAGGATAATGCCTTTCACTGTTCGGGCTATGTGCAGAGGGATATATGGTACCATGGCCAGGTGCGACCTTTTATTGCCGAACATTCGAACTAGGAGGAGATCTCTCCTCCATGTTTGACAGAAATATGGCAAAAGCGTGACACGATTGGGAATATAATTTCACGTCGGAAAGATTCAAGAGGTTTCCTACCCTTCTTCCACCAAAGACTGTTAATGCAAAGTCGCCACAAATAACTCATCGCCTAAAAGTTGTGAAGTAGTATCCAGAAAGTTTTGATGTGCACACAGTCAGTCAACAGTTACTTGATATATACACTTAACCGCAAGGAGACAAGTGGTGTATGTGAATGAACGTTTTAAAATAAACATGCTAAACTGAATTGTGTACTCTCCCCCACTTCACTACAATCCGAGTTCAGTATTTGTCAGAATGTGAAATCATGAATGTAAAAAACTCCCTTTTCTGTATTTGTTAGGATTACAGCGTCAAAAAGCAGAATAAAATGAGAAATAACATTCAGATGAGAGGGATCTGGTTGAAACGTACATGCACTACCAATTCATATTGTGTGACTGATTTCATTTGTTTTATTTTATCGGCCACTCAATGCACGCATTGGTGTCCTGTCAGTCGAAATTGTCATCCCCATATAAATACCAAGTTGGAAGTGTCAATTCCGTCAACACACCTTTCCACGCTGTATTGTAAGCAGTAATGAATTTTTGGTAACTGTCATATAAATGTGCAGAGTGTTTAAATAGGAAATAATATATTAGCTTGAAACGTGTTACATAAAAACAGATCTCTTCTCTGTTCATAATAATTTTGCTGATTTTATAAAGGTGTTAGTTGCTAAATGAGCTATCAAAATAAGTGAAAAGATGTGATGTATATATATATGGTGTCCCCAAACAAACTATGAATTTCACCCATAAAGAAAGTTCACTTAAAGGAACACAAAGAAATGAAACAAATCCTTTCTCGATTCTATTTCTTTTATAATCCGATAAAAAACAAATCTAGTATTATCTGTGAAATAGATTTATAGAGATCAGCTGAAACGGACCCCTGTTTTAATCTATTGATTTGGCACGTTGATGCCTTTCTGTCTCTGTGATAATTGCATGTGGCTTTGACACAGTTTTATCGCGGGTGCCATTGATAAACCATTAAGTATATGCTTTAACTATATTGGAAAGAACGATAGGTTGTCCATAATTTGGTTGGGAAGCAGCTGTTTCGAATTTTATCTAAAAAATAATGATATTGTGCTAACGAATTTCGATCAGTTTAATTGCATAGAACAAACTCGATTACAACATCAAAGATCAAAGACTACGTGTTAAAATAACCAATAACCATATTCGGATTAAACAGATTTCTAATCAGCATAAACTTCTGTTGGAATAAACTGTCTCCTTTAGATAAACCAATTACAAAATGATGTCGTGGCAGTGTGGACATTTTTCATTATCTATTTCGTCTGTTTAATTAGTGTTTTAAGCCGTACTCAAGAGCATTTCACCTATATGACAGAGGCATACTCCAACAGTAAACAGTGACACACATACAACCGTAAAACGTGAAGTGTTTTGTACTCCTGTAAGAATTTATGATTCTCCAGTGCTACTGACATAATGCTATACCTAACACAGTGGTCAGAGGCTCTCATATCTTATTAAAACCACATTACGCATAACATTGTATGGATGACGTTTTAGGTCATATATTTGGTATTTCCATAACATTGACCGTACAATACTAAAAAACAATGTCATTGTTACCGAGACGAAAACAACTTGGTATGACTTGTCCACCATACACACAAGCTAAGGGGCGTATCAACTGACTGTAAAACGATTGTTGAGATGCGGTCAACCATATGTTAATATCCGTTGATGAAACTATAATGCTCTTTGGAAATCCAATTGATTAGATGGTAGGTAAAACAATTTTAATTCCTGGTCTTATTATCAATTACAGGTCATTGTCTTGCTTATTTCTGGCCATACATTTATATAAAAAAAATCAAACGGTAAATCCGAACTGCTAAGATGTGCTGGCCATCCCACTGAGAATAAAAAACACCAAATACTAGCATGACTTGTATGTTGATCTGTGCTTTGATACCTCGTCACTAATCTACATATCATTTGAGGACCGGTTGTCGCAGCGGTAGTAATAGACGAAATGGATTAAGATTTCATGCTGGAATTGTAAGCTCAAATCCCGTTAGTTTCCAGCGACCAATTACCCCTAAAAAAACAAGATAGCATCCAGTACCATACCAGTACATAAGAAGAAGAAATCCAAAGTAACGCGCCTAAACACATGAATCGAAGTATATACGTGGTTTGTTTTGCATCTGTTCAGGTGATTTCAAATTCAAGTGGTTGGAATTTCTCACTTTAGAATATCATATGGAAGAATATCCCAGTCTCTCTGACTGTATGCGAATGACGTGAACATCGATTTCAATGTCGAAATAACCTCAAACAAATAAGCTAGAACATTCCACGACAACCCGTAAAGACAATTTTATCATACTAACAAGTTGTATTATCACTTAAAACAACCTAACCAAGGGACTGGAACAAACTGCCTCATATACTTCGTAAAGTTTACTTACCTCTTTATTAAAATCAAAATATAATGTTACCTTATTGCATAAAATCTTAACGCAAATTATTTTTCACGATGGTATTACACAAATGGCAATACATGATCTAGATTATATTTGTATGAACACATATATATATATTCATGTAAATGCACATTTGCACACAATTTAGTCGTATTCCTTGATAGTTTGGGAGGTATGTTTCCAGCAAAACAAAACATATCTGTATGCTATTTATTAACGGTTAATTTATAGACTTATTGTACTCCTACAATTCTTTTTTTAGTAAATAACTAATCTATCAGCCAATCAATCAAACCTCTGTTTAACTTATGGCTTTATATGGGGAAAAAGTTATATCACTATGTCTGAGGAAAAAAAAGCCGTATCTGTTCTTAATAACTCAGATAACCTAATCGACATTGTGGAACTGGTCTTTGAATAGATTATGTGGATTAGTTGATTTTATGTTTAAATTAGAGGATGAGGACAGATCGAAGACTTGTTCTCAATATCTATGTCCATACGTGTTTCAAAACCAATTTGTTGAAAGCCTATCGCCAGGATATGAATTACGTCCTGATAATCCTACAGTTGTCAGGTTAAAGCTGGATATAATGCCAATTTGACAAGAAATGCTCGTTCCTAATGAACACTGATACTCTCTGAATAGCATCATAATCTTCCCGTCAACCAGTCTGACACTAACTATGGAAAACGTCAGATGAGTAGATTCGCTGACAAGCATGACGCAATTCACAAGCAATAGACTTTCCCATATAGCATTACTCCATACGGAGACTTCAATATTGCGATCGTATTAACCATCGACTATTTCGTATTCAGAATTACCACAAAACTCGTTCCTTTAAAAGTAATTAGGTCGTTAGGTCATATTTTACATGTATAGAGTTAGTGAAACCAAATACACTATCCTTGATTTCCAATATTGGGTGATAGAACAGCACAGGTGTAATTAGAATCTTTCGTGTCAGTTTTCGGTGGTGCGTCAACTATAAAACAAATGTTGAAAAAGAAAATCCGGATAGTACGGCATAATCTTGTTCTTAGCGGTATACACTTGCAAACATTTCTATGAAAATAATTAATACAGGTAGAATTGCTGCTGTAAGCATTCATTTAATCAGTCTAAGGCAATAGAGTAATTAAATTACGTAATGTGGGTGAATTTGATGTGTACATACGTTCACACGAGCGTATATTTAACCACTTAATCCGACGTTTACTTCCCGTCATATGTTTTTTTTTAAAATTTGTCTATTCAGCTTTTATGCGTGATAGTTGTTACAGCTGGTCGATAAAACATAACCATCTGTGGAATTCGAAACGAAACTCCCCCAAAAAATAATTATTGCAATATAAAAAAAAAAAAATCTCCTTTTTTTTCTCATTATTTTATTGAAGTAAAAATGATCATATTGCAATGAATTTCATCTATAATCGATATTAAAATAAAAAAAATTAAAAATATTATATATATACTTTTATTTGTTATTTCAAGGTAAATGAGGATAACAGTCCGCAGATTTTCATCTGAAGGGGTATCTCAAATTCAAGGGCAAATCATCTGGTTTTGAAAAGCCACTTAAAATGTTTCCATTAGCATACAATTTGCTACACAGATATATCTGGGTGTTTTTTTCTGCTTTGTTTGTTAGTTTGTTGTTTGTTTGGGTGTTTTTGTTATTTGTTTGGTTGTTTTTGTTTTTTTAAAGGTTTTTCTTCTATTATTTAATAGTGTATATCGTTGAGTTTTAAAATTGGCCCCAAAAATTATTTGCTATAGTAGGGTTGTAAACTAAACGCGATCTTTCTTCCGATAATTATCGACATTGCATTTCGTTTACAGCATTGGATACTGTGGAATTTTATTCTCTGTGTATTGTTCCCAACTAGCTAGGCTAGGTGAAATTGCTTGAGATTATTTTGTCTATCAATTGAATTTCAGAATAAATAAATGGTTTGTTATGTCTTTATGAAGGATACCAGAAGACAGCACAGATGTAATTAGAATAATTCGTGTCCGTTTATGGTGATGCGTTAACTATAAAACAAATGTTGAAAAAGAAATTCCGGATAGTACTGCACAATCTTGTTCTTAGCGGGATACACTTGGAAACATTTCTATGAAAATAATGAATACTGATATAATTGCTGCCGTGAGTACTCTTTTGATCAGTCTAGGGTGATAGGGTGAATAAACTACGTAATGCGGGTGGATATGGTGTGTACATACCTTCACACTAGTGTATATCTAACCACTTGATCCGATGTTTACTTCCCGTCAGATGTTATCGAAATTTTTTTTTTCAGGTTTGCTTTCTGATACTTGTTAAAGCTGGTCGATAAAACATAGCCTGTGGAATTCGAAACGAAACTTTTTTTAAAAATATTTTTAAATGAAGTAAAAATGATCATATTGTAATGAAGTTCATCTATAATCGATATTCACAAAAGAATTATTAACAAAAAATTCCATGTATATTTGTATTTGTTATTTCAAGGTAAATGAGGATAACGGACTTTCACCTAAAAGGGTATCTCAAATTCAAGGGCAAATCATCTGGTTTTGAAAAGCCACTCAAGTGTTTCCATTAGCATACAATTTGCCACACAGTCGTATGTATTTTTCCTGTTTTGTTTGTTAGTTTTTTGTTGTTTTTTTTGTTTTTCCTTAAGTATTATCTTCGATTATTTTATAGTATATATCCTTGTGTTATATTATTGGTCAACTAATAATTGCTATAGTTGGGTTGTATTCTTCAGATAATTATCAGCATTGCATTTCGTTTACAACGTTGGATACTGTTGAGTTTTAGTCACTGTTCAATGTTCCCAACAAAGACTGGGTGAGATTGTTTGAGAGCATTTCGTCTATCAATTTAATTTCAGAATAAATAAATGGTTCGATATGTCTTTATGAAGGATAACAGCAGATATACCACATGTACGACCTAAGATTTATGAGGGTTGTAGAGTACAACGTTCTTAACTCTTGAAACCCCATTAGTTTCCACATGTCTTGATGGCAAATATTGTGTTTCAACAAATCTGTTTCGAACAATTTTCCCTATTCCTTTTAATCACTGAAACCATAGCAATATTAAATAGTGAATCGATTGAACGCTACATGATGTTATGTAGGCGATGGAACACTATTTTAATATCCGCCATTGCGAACGCCTCACGGACAATAGACATATCCCCTTCCAAGCCGGTGATGGCGAGACGTTTATTTGTCGATAGCCAGTATGTTAAGTGTTAACATCCATCTTTTTTTTTCTTTAACTGAAAGATTCCATATTCTGTCTTTCTGCACTTTGTGTGTAGTGTGGTCATTTTGTCTAAATAGAAAACCGAAATGGTCGATAAATCTGTATGTCTTTATTTAACATATTATCATTCATTTATTTTTAATAATGTCGTCTGCAAGAAAATCTTGAACACGTAAATACTGTTTCGATTGTTTCTTGGAACAACCCAAGGAAGTCCATTGAGGTAGCACCTTTTTTGTTGTTTGTTTAACTGAAAGATTACATTTTCTGTCTTTCTGCACCATGTGTGTAGTGTTGTCATTTTTTCTAAACCGAAATGTTTGATAAATATTTATGTCTTTACTTAACATATTATTATTCATTTATTTTTAATAATGGCGTCTGCAAGAAAATCTTTAACGCATAAAAAACTGTTTCGATTGTTTCTTGGAACACCCCACGGACGTCCATGAGGAAAGATATCACAACGTTACAACCAATGTCAGCAATTAATTTTACTGGCTAAAGCCGTTAAATTTGATTTTGAAATGGTGGTTTTTGAAAATTTTAAATCCGATTTCAAAAAAAATAATATAACAACTTTCGCACGTGATGGTGTATCTGAAACTCATGACGATCAGTTGCCAATCTGATAAAATCACCTACTTATAATTATGTATACAATCGATTTTAATTTTCATCTGAAATTGGAAACCGTTTTAATATATCACTCCCTTAATTAAGCAACAAAAAAAAGAAATTGATATACGTTATATCATTTTATATTGGATAACAAGTAACCGATGTACAAAAGTGCGGGTAATTCCTTGCGCCCAAATATCCATATAATTGTTTTTTGGCGTCAGACTGTCTTGAAGTGAACGTAAATACCATACAGATAAAATTATCATCTGCGGAAAGTCAGTAAAAAAAAATTAAATATATGAGAACCGAATAAAAAAGATGATAATATAAGGCTATTGATATGGCCGTAACGGTCTTTATTTCATTTCTGTTGTATGTTATTCCACGGCGTTGTAGTTATCTATTTTTTTTTTGTGATGTATGGTAGTGTTAGCAAAGTGTAAGCTTATTTTATTATCTGAAATAAGCATTCTTTTAGAGAACAGGATCGGTTAACATCCCCAAAACGTGGATGACGCGTGTCTTAGTAGGTTCTGTTGGATATATGTTTTGTCTTAGTTTACATATAGGGGGTAATGTTGAATATACGGTTCATCATAAGGTGTCAGACTGGCTTTAAATCCGTGACAAAATTCAATTCTATTCACTTAATATATCTACAATGTGTTAACATTGTCTATATTATTAACATTTCAGGTCAATAATACTGAAATCTGGCTGTAAAATACGTCTTTCCTGTTAACTTTTGGTGTTGTCGGTGTCACAAATCTGTCTGGTAGGACCACCTGGTACAGATACTTCACAATTATGGCCGTCAGTGTGTGGAAACTAAACTTTGCATTTGTTTCACTTCGTGTATGATTATAATACCGATAATCTGCCTGACATAAGTCTTCAATACAATGCTCATAAAGTAGGCCAAACGTTAACATGACAAGAAATTAGGTGTATGTTTTAGGGCTTGATTGCCGATTACTCAACCCTTTATATA
>JAUELC010281213.1:0-10019 GCA_031471745.1 Cryptochiton stelleri
GTTATGCTGCACTTACGAAAACAACTTTTGCTACTATTTAAACTTGTTGCCCACATTCTCTCGATATAGATATGGTTAATCATAAGCTTTCTCGTCCTTTAACTTACCGACTGTAATATTGGTACTATATATAGTGGACGTATAGAGAGTATTCCACAGGGTCACAAGTTCCGGCTGTTTTAAAATATAGCAAAGATTGATTCGTTGATAAATGTTGAACGCCGTGTCAAGGGTATTTCACTTATATGACGGCGGTGTAATCCACAGCAAATAACCACACTGGCAAACCATAACATGTGAAGTGTTTTGCTCTGTTGGTAAAGACAGCAGGACAACGCTCTAAAGATGTTGCCCTTCGTCAGAGGGCCATTTTGCTAAGAAGAAAAAAAAACAGGAACATAATATGGCACATTACATGCTAAAATTGCAGATATATTGTCGCTTATTTTTGTATTTTAGACTTGACTATTTCGCCAGGAACCTCCATATACTATGCATGGTTCAGTTGTTCACGAAACACATTTTCTCCCACAAAGAGGGATCCGACGTGGTGTCCCCATTAACACTGTTATAAGTGACATAACCTTTATTAGACCAAAGCGTATGGAACTGTCAAACAAACAAAAAACATCATTAGAGGTGGGGGCTTTGCGTGTGTGCTTTTTTTATATTAAGAAAAATAGTATCTTTAACTTAGGGCGATCATTTTTTACTAGTATAATATAATGTTTGTTGGTGGCTCCTGAATTTGGGAGTAAATCGCCATTTTTTTAAATACTTTTCCGACTTCTTTGGAATTGGACAATTCTTTGCTGATTTAGTAGTATTTTAAGCACAGTTGGTGCATGTGTAAGTATTATATTAAATTAGTGAAAGGAGATATGTGATGATGTATTTATTACAGTAGTCTACCCTAGTTACACTACCCTTGTTCTATGTTAAACTGATCAGTGGAAGCTAAGAATTATTGTGATGTATACTTAAGGGCATTACTATACTATAAGTATTTGATACACTATACGAAGAATAAGCCACCAAAGTTTTCTATACTATAAAAGAATAACACCCGATTAACGTGTATCTTTGTCGGACTAGAACACTAGAAGATAGGAGTTCAGCCAAAACTGTATTATTTATTCATCGATATGATTCTAACCTACATAACCGAGATGTTACATGTACAACTTGCTGCATTAGAGATAACATACACTCTTAAGTAACATATACAATTTATTTTTATTGAGATTTATATAAACAATCTTTGGACTAAAAATAACAAATATCATACGACCCACGTGGCAGTTGGAATTTATGGTTACCTAGGCCTACCCAGGGTGAACGAATGTATCAATGATATGTAACGACAATATTGGCTTATACATGTAAGTAAAAAAAGTACATATTTAAATAATTATTTATGAAAATAAATAAGAATTAGCAAGTCCGAAAGACGTTCTGTATTTACATAATTGAACTCATTCAATGGGAATGTTTATACATTTGTAAGTAAATAAGTTCACTAAATATATATAAATATCAATATAATATATCAAACGTTAAATCGCTCGAAATTTTTTTTTATATCATTCCGTATTTATCATCAAAGAATACTCTACCGTATACTAATTAAGATGTAGGCAAACTGGTCAATATCAATATATAACCACCTCGAATCCTTCCCCGAGGATGGCAAGATACAACATGAGCTCAGGACATGACAAAATAAGACCAAAATGTGCAATTTACAGCGCTCGACACACCATTAAATCGGCAAAGGAAGCTCCTACCAACCAAGCGCAATATAGGATGAAATCTAAACCTCTGATATTCAGTGATCTAATCCAGAATAAAGTTTTTTTAGTGCTGGAACAACTTCGTTTCAGTTTTGTTAAAAACAAACAGCTCAAATGAACACAGCAAATAGCAAAGTCATTATTTAAATATCCCCACTATATAAGTAAGAGTAATTCTCTCCAAAGTCATTATTTAATTACCTCCACTAACTAAGAGTCCCCGTCTCTCCAAAGTCATTATTTAAATATCTCCACTAACTAAGAGTCTCTGCAAAGTCATTATTTAAATATCCCCACTAACTAAGAGTCTCCGTCTCTCCAAATTCAGTATTTAATTATCTCCACTAACTAAGAGCCCCAGTCTCTCCAAAGTCATTATTTAAATATCTCCACTAGCTAAGAGTCTCAGTCTCTCCAAAGTCATTATTTAAATATCCCCACTAGCTAAGTCTCCTTCTCTCCAGTCATTATTTAAATATCTCCATTAACTAAGAGTCCCCGTCTCTCCAAAGTCATTATTTAAATATCTCCACTATAACTAAGAGTCTCCGTCTCTCCAAAGTCATTTATTAAATATCCCCACTAAGCCCCTGTCTCTCCAAAATCATTATTTAAATATCCTCAGTAACTAAGAGTCGCCGTTTCTCAAGAGTAGCAACACTTGAATGTTTTAATGCCCATGGAGAAAGTTTCTCCAGTGTTGAAAACCAGAACTTTTCCATTGCCCCGGATTCCCAGGCGTTTGAGGCGGCATGTGTTATAAGATTATTGCCTGAATACTCCTGAAGGGCAAGTTTCTGGTTCAAGGTTAAATTAGATTGCACATTTATAAAGTTTATATCAGAGTCATGCTCTACTAGGAGTCCAAACATATATACATCGTCAATAGGAATGAAAGGAGTCCTGAACGAAGCCTTATACATCACCGGTGCCAGATCTCCGGTGAAAAGTAAAGCATAGCCGGTACAAAACTGTGGGAAATACTTCTTACCCACAAATAATTCATGTGAGACATACCATTTACTGCGCTCGTCCCGTACAATAGGCACTGTTCCGTTCTGTTTAAGATGACACATTATCGACTTAGGGCGTTGCCATATTTGTGACACAAAGTTCTCTACGAAGGAAAATATGTTAACAAAAATGTCGTCATCAGCTTTGATAACGTATTTTGTGTGTGGACAATACTGGGTGATCCATCGAGATACAAGAATGGCTTTCAGAGTTAAGTTTTGTTGACTATCAGTAAAGTCACCTTGAATGATATCATTATATGCCAAGTTTTCATTCTGAATTCTCAACTGTTCCATACTGTCACTAGTCCGTCCCAGAATAAATACCGTCTTCACAGTGATGTTTTTGAAGGTGTTTTGGTTTGCCCAGGTCTCTCTTAATATACGTCGACGTTGATAATTTGTTGTAGCGCTTTGTACATAAATTAAAACATCCACATCTTGAGATTTACAGATATTATCATTTTCGATTAGAAACTGAGTGTAGTACGGGTGTTCATTGTGCTTTACTGATTCAACTGTGGGATTAGTTCGGTTGAACCAGTCCACAAAGCTGTACATCCGTTTGACAGTCGACTCGCTTAATCTAGGCTCGTTAAACACTGTTGGCGTGATGTCCTGTTTGTGTCTCTGAAATATATCCCGGTGTTCATGGGGCTGGAATATAGATCTGAAGACCCCCTTACCGGCCTGACCCTTCCCAGACTGAAAAGCATAACCTCTGCCCATACCGGTCAGTTTGCGGGGCATTGGTGTGGATATGTTAGAGAGATATAGAGATACCGCACACCCAACCAGTATGATGAAAGTGAAGGTGCGCTCTAAACTCTTTAACCCATCTCGGCTTTCGGGCATCCTCGGCCTCGAAACTTCCGGACAGATCCCACTGGGATTCCAGACCCTTCACACGGCCCCAAGTGGACACAAACTATTTCACCTGCGAGCTCGCATAGGAATCGGTATTATTAGGAAACGGCCCAGGTAGATGTGCTCCTCGCAGGTACTCAATCAACTCCAGTGAGTTCCTTTTACATGGGACAACGCCAGTCTGTCGAGACGGTCGTCGAGTCCCTGGCTGGATCTCTCGGTGGTCTTCACACTGAATACCCTTATTACATGACTCCTTGTGTAGACCGACCCGCACACCACGCCATCAGCACCCACATTGGTAAGGACGGGACTGTTTATCTGCAATGTGAAAATGGATGGTGAGTGTGCAGGCCGAACAGGAGATAATGCGATCTGGTTGCTTAGATATTCTTTTACAATTTTCATGCAAGTACCAGTTGTTAAAACATTGTGTACTTTATTTGGACTTTGTCTCACTAGACTTCTAGATGCACAGCTTTGTTTGTTTGTTTTGTGCTTCGCGTCATACTTATATTTAACATATTTCGCTCACATGACGGCGTGTCTGAGTACCATATCAATGGATGAAGGGAACCACTCTTGACGTCATTGGCAACAAACAATGACGTGGTACAAGACAATCGCATGACGCAAAACATAGCACAATAAGACAAAGTGTCCTAGATGCCAGGACAGGATTTAAAAGTTGAATTAGTATAGGACTTGTTTTTTTTGTTTGACTGAAATTTACAAGTTGGAAAAGACTCCGTTTACGTTTCAATTAAAATGTGTGACTGTTACGTTAGCGTGAGAAGCGAAATAGAAACACGATTAAAACACTGCCGTATTCCATGTTAATGTATAAATTAATAATTTTAATTTTGTACTATTGCAGTGATCTAGGACATTAAATCGGAACGTTAGCTTGAAAAACATCTCTGAACTAGATCGGAACGTTAGCTTGAAAAACATCTTTGCAACTAGATCGGAACGTTAACTTGTGTTTGTTTGTTTGATTGGGGTTTTACGCCGTACTTAAGGTTATTTCACTCATATGACAGCGTGCCAGCACAATGGGTGAAGAAAATCACCCCCGACGCCACTGGCTACAAACAATGACAAGATACAAGACAATTACAGGATGCCACAACAGCTTCCTGTTAACAATTAGCTCTGAGAGCACCAGGACAACACCTCCAACCGCCCGCTGTTTCACTCCGTGCCCACGGGTATTTCACTTATATGACGCCGGAGTACTTCCTACAGTAGCAACAACATTAACACAAACAAAATGTGAAATGTTATTTACAATTAATCTGTTGGAAAACAGTTGACCGCATAAATTTACTTCAAAACATACTGCTCTCAGCCAGAGGGCATCTAATCCAGGATTTAATTGTAATGCTTCTATGAGCAATCTACCCAGTGACTGGTAAAATTTTCAATGTATTAGTGATTTTCAATACAGTTCAGGAAAGATTCAAAGCTGGAAAAATGAGCTGTCCAAGTCCAGGATTAGCATGTGCAATAAAACCAGCCAAAAAAAAAAAAGAATTTTAAGTTATTTTGTTATTCATTACAATAATACAAGTATAATACTAGTATTTAATAGTAATATGATTATATATTATAATATATCGAGATTAAGAAATTAGTTACCCCTCGTACAAAACTCTTTTCTGTAGGATTTAAAATGTGACATGACAAGAAAAAAATGCAGAAATTCAAAGTAGGCCTAACTAAAACTACACTAAAGGTTTATTTCTGTGATAGAAATTTTTAAAAAGATCTAATTATTAGGTTGCTTTAATATCATATCAAAAACTACAATATTTTCAATCCGGAGTCCCTACAATGATAACAAAAGCTCTTATATCCAAAAAAGTGTGGAGCAACCTGATTGAATTAACTGAACTGTTTTACCAAAAGGGGTACCTACCTTTGACAAATTTAATGACATGTATTCCAGCAGGGTGAGAGAAAATGCCGTCTTCTGACTGAAAACATAATCTTTGTGAGCCGTGAGATCCTTTGACCTGCTTCATTTCTAACCTGCTTATGTTCAAAACATAAATTAACATATAATGTAATTCACAAGAACAATAATGTCCTTTGACTCAGCAGTTATTATGAAAATAATTTCCAGAATTCTATTAGACCCAACTACTCTTATTCAAGATTTACTGTGCAATGGCAAATATTTTGATTTCAAACTGACTACAAAGGAAAGCTGAACATACCTGTTAAATACATTCTTGATATCTTCAAACTTAAAGACCTCGGGCACTTTTACAGGACACAGACTGGGTTTGGTTGGCTTGTTGATGGCTTTCACAAACAACCGTAACTTATCTATCCTGTAAATACAAAGTGAACAACAATATATGTTCGCGTTGATTGTTTGATTGTTTGATTGGGTACTTACGCCGTACTTTAGGTTATTTCACTTATATGACGGCGTGCCAGTCCAAGGGTGAAGGAAACCACCCCTGACGCCACTGGCAACAAACAATGACAAGATACAAGACAATCACAGAACATAACAGGACGCCACAACAGCTTCTTGTGACCCCTCAGCTCTGAGAGCACTAGGCCAACAGAAGCTCCCTCCAACCGCCCGCCCTAACGATTAGGAAGCAGAAGATTTAAAAACAAGCTATAGCCATTATATAGCTCTGGTGTTTGAGTCTCAGTAAACCTCAAAATAAGTAACACAGACCCTGGGTCGCTAATAAATCTCTTACCTCAATTTAAAGAAAATCTATGAATTCACTGAATGCTTGCGACTTGCCGTCTGGTACGATCCATTAAACGGAGATCATGCATATTCATGTTAAAATTAAATATTACTCGACAGTGCAACTTCGCTAGAGTTAAACTTTGACATGAACATATAGGATCATGATTTGACAGGTTAGTTTGGCCTGGGCAGCAGAATGTTCCAGGATAAAATATTGTCAGGCCATTTCAAACATGGTAATGCTTCTCGCTTTGTGGTCGAAAAGCTCATGCTGGATTACAATTCTGGGGAATTTGGTGGTGGCTAAAGCTCTCTGCTAAGGTATGGTTTAATTAGAAATCAATATTTACAGACAAGAAAAGAAAGATTTTGCCACACGAGTTCTCAAAGTTTTCCGTATTATCGGAGATTGAAGCTTCCCGTAGCGTTCAGGTCTGAGCGCTAGGGTACCATGGTTAAACTGTAGATGGAAGCCCCGGCAAAAATAAGGGCATCTCAGACCTTAGTTTTTTAACTATAAAAAACCCCAACGGTCTGTGCCACTCGGACTATGTTACATGTAACTGTGAAGCAGTTCAAACAACATACATATTATCAGGCCGTAGGCCCTAAGCTAGTACCTTTACTAGGAGGCGTTGGTCTGATGATATCTCATCAGGTCTACTACTAGACCAGTGACAGAATAGATCCAGGTATCCGTCATGTGCTATTACATGTATGACAGAAGGCGACTCTCCTATCGATATTTAATAATTTTTTTTTATATTTGTTGGAAGGAGAGTGACTGTCACTACTACTAGACTACATGTATATTCAGTTATACTAGGACTGATGTATAAAATGAAAAGGTGTCCAGTTGTTAAATTTGAAATGGATCCAACCATTAATAGCTACATGTACATGTAAGTTATACCCTGGACAGTAATCGGGACAAACAAATGCATGGATGGACCTCATTTTAATACCCTTGTGGCATGGGATAATTAATTAACTTACCTTGGTTGACACCAGGTAACTGTGATGCAAGGCCAGGTAAGGGTTGACACAGACAGTTATCACAATTAATCAATGAACCTGGGTCATTACCTAGTAACAGTTATATTAGGGCAGGTGAGGGTTGACACAGTCAGTTATAATTAATCAACTTACCTGGGTCGATACCTGGTAACTGTTATGTTAGGCCAGGTGAGGGTTAGGCGATGGAAGATTCTACCAATACTTAAATAATACTCCTCCTGTAACAGATAAAATACAGTGAATTTCAAAGTGACTGGTAACAGATCAAGTATATGGATAGTCAATCTGACTCAAGCAACTTCTTCTCATGGGGACGTTTCATCATAAAAGATATTCCATAATATGCCAGTTTTAGTCTTAGAAAAAATACACATCAATTTCATGTATGTTTATTTATCATATAGCCATTGTGTTATTACCCCTGATATAAATGTTTTCTCCTTATATTACACGGTAAAGCGGGCTGAAAATGATGCAAAGCTTATATATCACATCGTGACATGCAATGCAGGCCCAAATGGAGCTATCATGACGTCATGTGGAAAGAGACATGAATATCGATGGATATCACTGCAAGCCATTGTCGTTTGCTACTCTGTATGATTTGTTTGATTGGGCTTTTACGCCATACTTAAGGTTATTTTACTCATTGGCTGGCATACCACTCCAATGGGGAAAGGGAACCACCCTCAACACCACTTGCAACAAACAATGACAAGATACAAGACAATCACAGGACATCATACATGGTGCAATAAGACGAAGTGTGCACATTTACAGTGCCAGATGCCACGACTGATCCGCTTCATGTTGCCCCTTAGCCCTGGTAGCACCAGGGCAACAGGAAGCTCTGTCCAACCGCTCGCGCTACACTGTATGAAGATTGATTGATTGGTGTTTAATGCCTTGCTCACGGGTATTTCACTTATATGACGGCACTCCAACAGTACATATAACCACACTATAAACACAACTATAAAATGTAAAGTGTTTTACTCCGTTGGGAAATTAACATTCCTCCAGTGCTATAACACCATGATTATTTATGGTTGAACCATGTTGCTCTCAGCCAGAGGGCCTCTGTATGAACAATGAGTTGTATCAAGGTGTTCCATGAGAGATCCATTGATGTCAAGACATCCCATGGAAGGTTTCGAATTGACATTCCAATAATGGTGATAGGTTGCATTGTTTGTAGTACCATCTGCCGCTTCCAATTTCAACCAATAAATCTACCGTCATAATATTAAGTGGACAGAATACTAAGTTGATTGGTAAAATTATCAACATTTTAAACCAACTGATTTACTATCCTTGTAGAGATCATATTGTTTGTTTTTCTTCTCTGATAAACAGATCATAACCTGGTTATGTTAATATCATCCAGAGAGAAAAATTTGCTTGCCTCCACCGGGATTCGCACCCGGGACCTATGGGTTACAGGCCCAACACTAATATATATATTTAGAAAAAGAGATATATTCATTATGGTTTATTTTGAGTACAGAAATTGGCTTTGTTTATTTGGTGTTTACACTGTACTTATAAGGTTATTTCACTATTATATGATGGCATGCCAGTCAAATGGGTGTAGGAAACCATCCTCGATCTCACTGGCAACAAACAATGGCAAGATAGAAGACAATCACAGCATGTATAACAAGGCATAATATTAATGAGAAAGTGAGTATTTTACAGTAAAAGACTCCACAAATAAATCAGGTTGCTGTTGCCTCATATGAAGAGGAGCCCCAGGGTGACAGAAACCGTTCACAATTAATGCAACCATCCACAACAGCAATAAGCACACTGGAACATTGTGGAACAAAGTCTTGGGAACATTTCACGGCGCACATGTATTGTTCACTTACAGTTTGATCAGTTCTTTGTCTTGATCGTCTCTTAACCTGATAATGAGGACTTGAAAAACTGAGGACACTGTTCAGGGAGGAAGAGCTCAGGGAAATCTTTGGGAACATTTAAGGGTGTTTATGTATTGTTCACTTACAATTTGATCAGTTCTTTGTCTTGATCGTCTCTTTCCCTGATACTGAGGACTTGAAGAACTGAGGAGACTGTTCAGGGAGGAAGAGCTCGGAGAAATCTTAGGTCTTAATATTAACTGGAAACCCTGGAATACAAAATGTAGAAAACATAATTTACAAAACAAAGATTTCTAATAAATCAACTACTGATAAATACAAGTATAATTCAGAATGCAGTACATTGGATAGAATTGATGTTCAATGCAAAAAGGATTTTGTGTTAAAAGTTAATTTGGTTCATGTTTTATGTCGTACTTAATAATTACAAAAATCAAATTGTAAAACATTTATGGAGACATTTGCTCAGAAAACAGAATTTTGTAAGACCTGTATGTATAAACATATACATGCCATTTTATTAATTTGACAAATTTGTGAATAATTTGTATGTTTCTAAACTAAACTTACCTTCCACTGACTAATGCACCTCCACAATATAATTGGTATACTGAAGAATAAAAACGAAAACCCCTCCACTGGACCCACATCTGCTCTCGAAGTTAGCACAGAATCAGCTGTGCTCATCCTTCTTCATACTTCAGCAACAGTCAAGGACGCTCTG
>JAUELC010281224.1:0-10018 GCA_031471745.1 Cryptochiton stelleri
CTACAAATGCCATGATAGAGAAACACACCTTACAAAACCGAAGCTCACAATCCAATCGACCTCGCTTACGTCCGCTCTCACTAGGTAAAACAAGTCTCAGAATCCGATACAGCCTCATTCACTATAAACTACAGCACGATGAGTTAACTACCCGATGCTGACCAGCCTCGTCGCCGTGTGTGTCAAAACCGTATGTGCGCCACTAGACCTTAGGAACAACAACAACAACAACCCAAACAACAGGACCCCGATTCCCCTGAGGACGCCCATTGGGCTCTAGGCCCTACCGCGGAATGGCGTGTCTGTCTGGTAGCCCTGGCAGACATTGTCTTCGAACCCTGCCACCACGCTGTCTGCTGTTGTACCTGTGCCACCCACCTCGACCTTCACCACCAGTGCCCACTGTGTCGACAAGCCGTGTTACGGACGTTCAGGGTATATTTTTAACACACATAAACACTCCGTGTAGCATTCCAACGGCTCTTTCCAGAGCCCACCTCAATCGCACGAAAAAAACTTTCTACATTTGCACTGTATTGTTTTTTTGTTTGTTTTTTTAACTTTAGACCCCTACATTTTGTTATCGATAAATTACCTACACAATCTATTTACATACACATGTTAAATGTGAAAAAAGTATCTATCACTTACCACAACAATACGACGCCGCTTGGCTGGTGTGCTGGGTAAGGCTCTGGTGTTGTTTCAGGTCCAATGGTCGAGTAAACGCTCAAGCACAGTCACCGCAATCAATCTCATGTCGCCCGCCTTCTCCAGGTTAGTGGTTCCCTCTGGTGTCGGTCTAAACTCCGCTTCTCGGTGAATTCAGCACGACATCTATTGCACTGGAACTTGGTTTCGTCTGCCTAGTCTTCCCCGTGGTCTCCGGTCAAGAAATTCAAATAAATAAACACTAAACACAAGTGTGTCTTCTTTTATAGCAGTCGATCGAACCAAAACCGGATCAAACCAAAACAAACCAGCCACTATGGCGGCATCACCCTTGACGTCACAGGTCGACCCTATCGCGCCACCCTCAAGGTCAACCGAGTGCTCGCTGCACTCCATGACCCACCACATCCACACTCACTCTAAATTTTTTGCTCCTCTGTGGATCGAGTAGACGATCGTGACGTCATCTCTACCATCACACCACCCCATCACCTCATGACGTCATCACTATGACGTCATCACACCACCATCACATCACATCACTATAACGTCATCACACCACTAGCGTCACCTAGCGGCTGCACCCCACTGCACCGCACTACATAATAAGTAACAACCCTTCCTTATTATGTAGTGCGGTGCAAGCCTTGCACCGCACTACATTATAAGGAACAAATGGACCAAAAACAAGGGGAGATAACCACCTCTCGATTGCCACAAAACACTACTTATTCAGTACGATCTGACAACGGTCCAGCGTGCTCTTTTCCCACTACTCATCGGACCAAGTTCATTTACACGGTGCGTCGAAAACTAATGTCCGCGGGTAGCTAAACAATTGCTTAAACCATAAATCAGTAACCATGATGAACTTTAATTTAGCAGTCCGCGGGTGACTTACAAATGAAAGCCCGCTTGTTATCCCTTTCAGTTCATTATCCATAATGAAACCCTGCTACCACGCTTGACAATTGCTACATGGTAGCCATCGATAGCATCTACAGCTCAAGGATAAATGCGAAATCTCGTAAAACCTCTCAGCAACTACTCTTCAGTCTATTCCTATCACTCATCCCGGGCGGCATCCAACACTGCTGGGGCATCTATACCTACATCATTCTGCATTGAATTGAGATATTCCTCATTTAAATTGCTTAGTAAGAACAATTAAACATACCCGACATTTACGATTAAATATTCTTTTGTTTAAAGGAGTGTGGCTACATTTTGTTTGTTTGTTATTTAAATACATATCGTGAATGGGTGACTTAGTTTATACAGACTTTGATCGCACGATCAGTACTTTTTAACGCGTGTATATGGTAAAACACTGAATTGGCCAATACAGATTATAACAGGTATTTGGAACCAAAGGATTTTGACGAAAACAAGTCCTGCATTAATATCTTGAAGACTTATCGATTTAAATTGATCATGTATTAAATCCAGATCCCCGTCCTAATTTCATGTTTATTAAGATCCCGGGAGTCTTCTTTGACTGACGTTAGGCGGCGCATCCTTATTTCGTATCCATATCGCACGAAATTTGAACAGATTTTAACTTAGAGTGTAACGCATCGACTGCAGGTTTTTCCAGATGACGCCACCGTTGTACATTTCAGGGGATATATATTTGCTGGAACGTGGGTCAGTAGTAGTATAAAATGTCACCCTGTTAACGCCTCCAGTAAGATCTTTAGGAATTCGACCCATATAGATTATTAGATATCAATTAAAACACATATAAATAATATGAAGGCTTTAAGACTTACACATTTAAAGTATACACAATCCACAATACACACTTTGGTGCGTCTGCGTCAAGTCTGAACTTGTGGGCGGGATGACTGGTTCTCACTCGATGCTGTATGGACCACAATGAACCCTTTCGAGACATTCCATGAAAATATAACGATGCAATGGAAAAGTATATACCGTGAAATGAAATAAATTTAAGACACAGTGCATGGTTGAGTTAATGACACAATAGCAGGGGAAATCAGTTGGGCGAACAGGCGGTAGACAAACATGAAATTCCAACCCCTACTTCGTCCTTAAGAAGTTTGTCCTGTTGACAGAGTTAATATCACTACGATGCTATTTCTATTTAATTCCATTTTAGCAGTGGTAACATGGTAACATGTAGGCTCGTATTATTGTTAATAAGTCATATATTTATTTTTAACGAGGGTGGTTTGCAAGGGTAAACAGAAGTCTGGTTGTATGTGGTGACTGTAAATAACACACTTTGAATTATTGCATCATGTTAAAACGTCCTGCAATTGTATTTGTATCTTGTTATTGTGTTATGCTATTGTCATACAAGAGTGGTTTAATTTGCCCAATGGGCTTTAGCTAGCCGCCATATGAGACCCAATCACATAAACAAGTTATTTGAACTGTACCATAGCTTTGTCATTTTTTTTCTTTATATTATACGTGTATTTTACTCTGTCCACAGAATTTTACGCCTTGATGAGTCTGGAATGGTTAATAAGTGGAAACGTAAATGGCACAATCCTTCCGCCAATTGTTCAGATAGAGATGAGCAGAGAAGTGCAGATGGGTTATCTTTGGATACACTGGGCGGGATGTTCATTATGTATGGTATTGCTGCCACGATGTCGTTGATGGTTTTTGTAATCGAACAACAGAGAACAGTCAAACCCTGCTGTTCCCTAAACGATAAATTAATATCTAATTCGAAAGAATTAACTGTGTGAAATGGGTAGTCTTGGAAGAGGACAGCCTTGCATGGTTCCATTCCACAATAAATTGATTGATATTTTCACTTTCATTTATAGATATATATATTGAGAAAAAAAATTGTCTCTGAGAGTTTATCTAGAACATGAGATGATTTATAAATATTTTATTAATCGTCAGCCCTGTGCAAGTGTGATTATCTTTATAAATATATATATGTTTAACGTATTGTACCTTATTCAATTATGTGCAAGGTATTGGCATGTCCGTGCTTTTCGCACACTTTGTTAAGAAACTAACATGGTTAGGACCGTCCGAAATTATTGATTATATATCATACATTATGTTTTTGGAAAGCAGTTCATTGTTCGTGCCATGGTACATTGAGGACCAATGGGAAACATTACATGAAAACAGTAACAAAGGCATATTTATAAATGAATACCATTAAAGCCGCCATTATAATGTCGCCAGCACACAAGCGAGTCTTCAGATATATTTTATTTAAGTTAGAAAACGGTTTTGGATAAAATAGGTTATCAGAGATCATGCGTTTTTTATATTTTCAGTGGCAACAATTATGATTTACCTCATGGGTAAAAAATGAAAGTATAGGAGGACGATATTTTCTTATTTTGGTAAAAAGGCGATATAAATCGCACAAAACAATACAATTTTATTATGTTATGGAATCTAAATGTCATTGCCTGAAATACAAGATATCGCTTCTCCGCTCATCCTCACTTTCAGAACTTCTGGGGCCTGGGCGGCCCCTGGAATCTGGCCGGTTTTGCTGGGTTTTTGCCCAACTCAATCACCCATGCAGCAATTTCGTCTTTCATGCAGATATTAATAATCACATACAGTAATCGAAGCTTGAAACATTTGATCAGCGAAACTTAAAACTAAAATTTCAGTGCCATTGTTTTGGCAAAATTAGGATTGTTACGATCGAAGGAGGTGGTTTATCGGCGTTCATTACCCAATCGAGGAATACTTGGGTGACATCTTACCAGGCGTGGCATACATATGATAATATCTATGCTGGAACCACGAGTGGTTTGAGGTGTTGTGTTGAGGGAAACATATTTTGAGGCTCCATATACCAGTTGCGTGTTGATATATAGGTCTTCATCGCTATATCGTGCTCCTGTGGTCCACATCTTCAGACCAACCTAGTGATCTGAGAATGACAAAAAATCACTGATACAAGGTAGACATGACATCAGGGTATCCCAGTTATCTTAGTGCAAATCAGGCATCTCAAAACCAACCTCTTTTAAAAGACTGAAATATGATAGACATGCCGTGGACAATGGTACCTCATCTCCCTTAGTACAAGGTAGTGATCTAAAACCAACCTCTAGTAAAACACTGAACTAGGATAGACATGCAATCGATAATGTATACCTCATCTCCCTTAGTACAAGATAGTGATCTTAACCCAACCTCTTGCAAAATACTGAAATATGATAGACGTGCCATCGACAATCGATACCGCATGTCTCTGTGATCTTAAACCAACCTCTAGTAAAATACTGAAAGAGGATGGACAGGCCATCGACAATGGAAACCTCATCTCCCTAAGTACAAGGCAGTGATAACAGCAGTCTCATTCAAAATACTGTACACATGTCATCAACAATGGTTTACATTCAGAAGGCTGAACTTGTCCAATCTAACTGGAAATGTGTATTCCTAGCCATCCTAATTCATGGTTCATGGGAAAACAGCAAGGAATCTGTTATTAAATGAGTAAAACAGGCGGGAACTCATAAGGTTTTCTGTAATAGATCACTTTGTTCACAAACAAACACTAACCAGCGTTCAAGTAAGACAAGCTGATACAGCCGAAGAGCACCATGGCAACGTGAACTTCCCTCCCGTCATATTGTCACAACAGCTTTACACATATGTTTCATCCTTTATGAATTTAATCATGAAACAAAACTAATGGATGTTCATTCTCAGTAACATACAAACATAAAGATCAATTATTGTATTTGCATTATTCCATATGAAATCCTGCTTGTCTGCGTTCTGAATATAAACCTAACAGAACTCCCAGGCAGTTGATGGAAGGTCTTAGGCGGCTTAATCGAGGTTGTTTTCACGAGACTTCCACCCGGTTTTCCACCAAAGTGACATGTACCTGTGAGCCCGCTAAGCAACAAATACAAATTAAAGGCCTCGGTGAAAAAAACTCGTTGGTGTATTTTCAGATGATAAGAAGGTGTCAGTCGATCCATGAGAGTACCGAAGGGTCTCATCAGATGTACTCTAGAGCACAACACCTGTTTCGTATGCGATATGTTATACTGAGGAAATATAGCGGCTATTATATATCAAAATACATTCACTTGTAGTCTGTGCTCAAGTAAGATTAAGTACATAGGCTTCAAGTGTTAAATATTAAAAGGATGGACAGTTTGTGATTACTGTAAACCTTAGAGAAGAACTATTTAATAAAAAAATGTGTTTTGTCCAGCAATTGTCCATTTGTTAAAAATACGGATGTTTCAAGATGTTATTTTGGATTCCAATTATGTACATCGTTGCTTTTCCTTCAGCTGAGACATGGGCGACTTACAAAATAGGTATGTTATTTTAAAGCATTTAAACGTTGTTGTTAATGTGGGTACAAAATTCGGTTCGATATGAATAATTTAAAACGATTTTGGTTAGTAAAATTAGTTTTATAACGAGATTTTTTTTTAATGGATTTACAACTTTTGGATTTATTGTCAATCCATCAAAAAAAAAGAAGCTTTTTATGTTACTATCCCTGCTTCTAAATGCCACTGAAAGAAGTTAAACTCAGTTTGTTTGTTTGTTTGTTTGTTTAGGTGACCAACTTCGTGATCACCAGAAACATATGATTTAGCTCATGCCGGTATGGGTGTGTTCCTGTACACTACTTGAAAGTTTTGGACTAATTCCTTATGTGTTATAACCAGTGTGTAGAATAAAGCAATAATGTAGCAAACATCAGTACCGGTAGTGTATATATTTATCTGAAGATCAAAAACAAACAATACGGTAGTTAAACAAAATCCGGCCAGTTTTATAGAACACGGAAAATAAAATTAACCAGAAATGTAGAATTATGATTTGTCCATTCGATAGTTATGGCAGTCCAACTTTTTCTCCATAATATTAATCCTTCATATAAATGGTCTGTGTGTTGAACTTTGTTTCGGATTTCTCCACCAGTATTACTATGTTGCTGTGGCAGCGACTATTTATGTATTATATGCCATTCTAGTCGCTGCTATATCAGATAATGTTTCTTAGAGATGGCCACCAGAGGGAAATTAATTTGTTTAAGTTTTATAGCGGCGTGTCCTGCAACAATTGTTTGTATGTTTTCAAAGGCCGAGGTCGTTTAACAGCCCGCCTGCGACATATTTTTTGTTGGAAGCCAATCAGTGTCTGTATGCAGATTTAGACTAGAAACGGCTGATGCAAGTCTCTGATTGGATAGTTTAAATGGCCTTCCCTTGGTGGCCATCGCGGGTATACAGTGCCTGATTTAGCAGCGACTGAAATGGTCCGTAAACATATATACATATAGCCGCTGTAAACATATATATAGATTATCTATCAGCTATATTAGCCTTGACAGCTAGAAAGCATTGGACAGGGTGGAATGGAGTTTCATTTTGAGCGTGCTTCGGCGCATTGGTTTTGGTCCCATTTTTACAAAGTGGGTTGAACTAATCTACCAGTCACCAGTTAGCCGTCTCTTAATAAATGGACTCCTTAACAACCCGGTTCATCCGGAGCGCGGTATCCGCCAAGGGTGTCCTTAGCCCCCCTCCCCCTTCTCCATTTTTACGTCTTTGGTGCAGAGGATCTCGGAGCCACAATAAGAAAATCTTACCTTCAGTGCGTCCAGCTGCCTTTTGTGGAGGGACCAATTAAGGTATCCCAGTACGCTGATGACACGTCACTGTTTATTGGTTCCAACGAGAACCTTGGACGCAAAGCCAATCCTACGAGAAAGACTCTGGAGCCAAAGTAAATAAAGAGAAATCCAAGGGACTCTTTCTTGGGGGCTTGGAAGGACCGCCAAAACGAACCGCTGGGGATCAATTGGGCTTCAACGTCTATTAAGCTTCTTGGCGTGCAGCAGTGGCGGCGCGATTCCATGATTTAAACTGGGGTAACAAGATGGATACTGTTAACTCAACCCTAAATTGGTAGTCTAAGCGCTTACTTAGGCTCGTAGGCCGTGTGCTCGTGCTAAATCTTTTAGCAATGTCAAAACTATGTTGGTACGACAGGCCGGCGTACACCTGAGAAGCCTAGATACCATGATTTCTAAGTTCTTGTGGGCAGGGAAGAAGAGTTGCGTCGCCCTGAAAACTTGTTGTCTGCCTAAACTTAATGGCGGCCTTGGCATTGTAAACATACCTTAGAAGCTGGCGTCTCAAATTTATTGGCGGCCTATGTTGCAGTAAGGATCGTTGGGCATATGTTGGCCGAGACCTTATCCACCGTAAGCTGCGACCGCACACAATACAGAATCTGTTTCACTGGACAGAGCTCCCAGACTCTTTTTAACGCTTTCCAGCTTGTTATGCAGAGGTTCTGCACAAGGCGTTTAGTTTTGACAGATCTGTCACTGAGCCATCATGCTGGCAGGAAGTGTTAGAACAAGCCTTGTATCTGGATCTCTTGATTGTAGACGGGAGTGGCAGGCCTTTTGAACCAGGTTCACTTGCTGCCAAGGGCTTTGTACATGTTTCTGATCATGTGGATAGTCAGGACGGATCGTGGAAGATTCTGGACGGTAAATGGACTGCTGCTTCCAGTCGACAGCTTACTAAATTAAAAAGTATCCCATAAGAGAATCGGACAAACAACAGCTATTTGATCAAGGACCTACCAGTTCAACAAATAAGTTCGCGTTCCTGGTACAACTAGCTGTGCCAGGCTGACGAAGAAGAACCCACGTCCTTCACAAAGTGGCAATCGATGGGACTCTATCCGGTATGTTGGGAAGAAGTATTTTAATCTTTGTTTGACTCCCCTGTTCCCAATCGTGATAAGACCATTCAGTGGCTGTTGCTACACAGACAACTCTGGGTAGGGATCACTCTGGTCCATGCGTCAGTGACAACCACGGATCTTTACCCACTCAGCAAGTCGCCTGGAGAATCCTTTGTCCGCCTGTTTTTCTTAAATTTGGCATTTTTGTACAGATGTGAGACATTTTGTTATCGATCTATAACCTATACAATCTATTTACATACACATGTTAAATGTGAAAAAAGTATCTATCACTTACCACATCAATACGACGCCACTTGGCTGGTCTCTCCAGCCCCGGGTCGGCGTGCTGGGTAAGGCGCCGGTGTCGTTTCAGGTCCGACGGTCGAGTAAACTCTCTAGCGCAGTCACCGCACTCAAACTGAAGTCGCCCGCCTTCTCCAGGTTGGTGGTTCTCCCTCTGGTGTCGGTCTAAACTCCGCTTCGCTGTAAATTCAACAGGACATCTATCGCACTGGAACATGGTTTCGTCTGCTTAGTCTTCTCCGCCTTCGCCGTCCAAGAAATTCAAATAAATGAACACTAAACACAAAAAATCGAAATCACATCAAACCCAGAACTAAATTGAACAGACGTTAGCACAACCGGCTGTGAAGATCGAGTTACAGATGACAATGCTACTGCCAGCTGGTCTCCGTTACATGTATGGCCGCATCAATACGTTTTTAATTTGCCATTGATGATAAAAACTAGCATATTTTTGGGAAGACGTCAATTGAAAACTTAACAATGATATAAATGCGTGAAACTGTCTCCAAAGGGAAACCATACACGAAAACCTTATTTTGAATCTTCTCAACATAGAGAGCCTTAGCTGTTATTCAAAATCCATCAAAACTAGCCAGCCACAGTCTATAAATCTTTTTTTCTCTTTGATAAAAGTTTTTATTTAGTATTGTCCTTTACACGTAAGGCTCGGGCCAGGGATTCACAATATTTTCATCAATATGTAGCAATTGTCATATTTTATTAGTCCTGTATGTTAAGAGTAATTGCATTTTTAAAACCTGTATCCGTTCTTAATAACAACTCCTTCTTGAACAACACAATATAATCGACAAATTCTGTTCGATTTTCACTTATAATGAAACTCTTGTAGATACTACAACATACGACAGTAAAAAAGTAATTAAGATCATTACATTCCAATAATTCGGTTTTGAAATCTAAAACTATGTTTTTCAAAGATATACTTTCTATTTTCCAGTTAATCTTTATATGTGATCTTGCCTACCTGACTTTCAAGCGTGAAGGCAACAAAATTCAAAGTTGAGTTCGTTGGGATTGGCCGGTCGGTAGAGGTGTCCTTCTTGTACGGATTACAAAAGACTGATACCCGGCGAGATTGAAATGAATAGCCTAGGTGGCGCACATTCTAGTTCCCGCGAGACTTGCCTTCTCAGAGATCGAGAACAAGCTATAGGATATATACCAGCCATTCCCCAAAATTTGGGGGAATTTAAAAGCATATCAGTTTGTTACTCTGGCACTTTTTGTGCGGATTTATGCCATTATTGTTCTTGAAAAAGTTATCGAAATGTGTTTTTAAAAGAATAAAACAAAAAACAGTGCACGGTGGGAACAG